>DWGR01004577.1:0-11042 GCA_018247715.1 Heliconius burneyi
CTTTCTCTCAAAAACACCTAGCATGGAGGCGAATGGACTAGCTATTACAGCCAACAGTGAAGCCTTTGAATCAAAAATATATTAAACGTCACGAAATTAGATTACCTTTTATTGTATAATATTATTTGAAAAGACCGATATTATTGCTTTAAAAAATATATATGTATCAGGGCTAACGCTTTACAACGTTTAAAAATTTTTTTCCTGCTTTATTAGGGTACGTAGGGAGAATCTGAGAGTAATTTCGTTATCCATTTTTCTCTTGTTTAGAAAAAATATATAGTGGATGACGGAATCTAATGCCACGTTTTGCTTTACGTAACGTTATAAAAAATTTTATTGTACTCATATTCAATACTTACAGAAATATTTTATCTATAAAAATTTGATATCAAAATACAAAACCCAAGTCAAGTGTGAGTTAATCACTCCCACCAAAAGTTCTGTACCAACTTCATTATTATAAGTCATCGGGTACTCGACTTTTGTGTTAAATGAACTATAAATATAAAATTGTAATGATTTTTTCCATGATATATGTATAAACTTTCATTTATCAGAATTTTTTCCTTTGTTTATAGTGTTAGTCCTTACTTCTTGTGAATTTTCATATGTGTAGGTTTTTTTTTCGAACATGAGGTTAATGCTGTTAGCCTCATTGGCTTTTACAGCGACACCGGTTGTTTAGGGAAGAGGGTACTCTGTCCCTGAAGAAATGCAAGCACTAAGTGGCTATCCTATAAGCATTTCATTTTTTCTTTTGAGGGACGGAACCCTAAGAATGTACCAATTTTGCAGTGTCAACGATTGTTCGAGATTAAAAATATATTAACTTACAAAAAGAATTTTGTTTCAATATTAAATTAATACCAATAAATTTGAAACTTATTATTTATATTGAAAACTTTAATTTATTTCTTAATTATTGTAAACGTTTTAAATCTGAGCAAGTTGCATTTTCACAATGATTATATTTTTTACTGGAACTTGTTATTTTGGCTAAATTTAATTCATTTCTTATTTATATATATATATAAGCACTAAATATATAATAATATAATACCTACATAAAATAAAATCACTATCACTTCAAAGAAAATGAAACTCCATATGAGACAGTGATAAAATCTAACGTTAAAATCACCCACGGATATAAATGACGAAAGCATTATTCTACTTTGGTACTGAGGACCTTACCCTAGACATTGCTACGCAATAAGGCTGGCGGTCATCGGCCGCCCCCTCCCGTTCCCTCGCGACCTCTTTTGCACCTAGCAAGCAAGAAACACAAACGCTGTACCAGTCGCAAACCAGCCAAAACACTATTTAAACCGGTTGGTTTATTCAAAAGCTTAGCTACGCGCTCATTCAAACCTCTTACTTACATTGTAAATATTTGTTGACTAATTAACATTTTAAAAACAATTTTTTATATTACTTTATAAAATTATTTTTGTACAATAATATATTACATAATTAACTTGCAAGTGTCCTTGAGTTATATTAAAATAAATATATTTTATTTTAATATAACAAAGACATGTGTTAAGTCTTAATAACTTATAGAACATTAATGAGGCTGAAGTAAAGTTAAGCACACACAACTTTCGTGATCATTTCAGTATCGAATATTGCACAATATTAATTTAATTGGCTCCACAATTAGCTCGTTCGTCCGATTTGCTCCAGTTGTTAGCGATTATCTTTTTGTATTGCTCTGCCCAAGACTTTACAGTTACCTGGTTGTTGGCGAGTTATGGTAAGTTACAAAACGTAATTGTATAAAATTGATTAGGGACTATAGATACGGGTCCACGAATTGCCAAAATGACTCATGTCAATAAAAAACATGAAAATTCCTTTATATAACTCACTGCACGTCAACGACCATCGTGTAAAAATAAGGTTAGCTTCCCATGTTAAATAGCAAATTGAAAATATTTATAAGACTTCAAGTTTTGTCCCTACTAACCTATAATACAAAAACAAATATAACATCACCCACTATTAATTTTTTACAGTTATCGATTATAAAACCAAGTAAATCTCGTTTCTGAGAAGATATAATTTTTTTTCTACATGACATATGAAAAAAAATGTTTGTGTTAAATAGTCAGGACACGTCACATTCGTTTTAATATTTTTTTACCGTTAGCTGCTTCTTAGAAAACTGTTGCACAATATTTTTGTTCTAAAAAGATAAAAAAATAAATTACAAAAATAATAAAATATATATGTATGAATAAATATAAAAATTTCATATATATACATTGTACATGTGTATATAGATAATATGCATGTACGAGTATAACATAAAATATGCATAATATTGATAAATAAAAGTAGGGAAATATTCAAGTAGCATATTTTTTTATATTTTGAATTACATATATAAGTTTTCCTTAATTGGTTTAAAGTATATTATTAAATTAACTACATTGAGAAGAAACAATCCCTTTCTTATCGACTTTCGTAATTTCGGCAAATCAAAGAAAATTATTAAAAAACTTCAATTTTTTCTTTAATTTGCTTACAAAATTAAAATCAATTTTTCATTATCTAAGGCATAAGTGGGATTAATAAGGAAAAAATAACAAATTATCTTCAATATCATTTTATCATACATACTTAATTTCAATATTTTACAACCAATAATGGAACTTTCGTACATTTTTATTTCATACACCCAGCTAACATAAACTAAGACGTCAAGTATAACTTAACAAAAAATATAATTCCATGTAATACTGTAATTATATTGGAAGCCATTAAAAAACCACCTGCCACTGCTTGCCTTGCAGCTATACCAATATATTCTGTCATGGTTTAATATTTTACTATTATTCAATAGTGAAAGTTAATAATGACAAATTACTTAATAAGCATTTCTTTTGTAAATAATATGTCACACAGATAATTAATAAAATTAAGCCCTCACATTTTTCTAATACTAATGCTATAGCAATTACTTGATAAACTAAGTAATAAAACAAAGGACTAAAGAATCTAATCTAATGGCCTACCCGCGGCAGTGTTTCCAGGTCGATATGATATGGGTACCTTTAAAAAACGCGTCTATCTCCACCTTTAAGACCGGCAACGCATCTGTAGCTCCTCTGGTTATGTACGGAGTCGTGGACGGCGGTGATCACTTACCTTCAGGTGACCCGAACGCTCGTTTGCCTTGTTCTTTTCCCATAAAAAAATTTTAATTTGATTTCCCAATGTTTTTTGTGTGAGGCCAGTCGTAGCGCAGAGGATCAAACATGAGTTTGTAAACTCGACATGTTTTCGGTTCGATTCCTTCTCGAGTAGAAGTTCCACCACCCAACATAAAACGGAGTGTCTTAACACCAGGCTTCTTTTGCCTACACGGCTACATACGGGACATGAAATTGAAGAAAAAATTGTTACATATCTGTGCGGATAGTATAAAAGTGAATAACATAACCCTCTTAAACATATTTAACCATTGGGGTAACCAAATGAAATGGTAACGAGCATCCAAACAGATAAATTTTATATTTTACTAAATAAAAATATTCTTTATACAATAAGATCATTTGAAACAAGCCCTTTTGAATCGTCAAGTTACATAGAAATGTCAGATTGTAAGTCCATAGGGAGAGTACCACCAGCTCGGAAGGTAATTTCGGTGAAAACAAATAAATTAAATTAAATTTTAGAACATGGATCGCAATATTTCTACAATAGAAGGTATCAAGGAATAGAAAACCTAGGATAATGTATGTACTATTTGGTCAACTGCGCAAATAAATGGTTAAACGTGAAGACTTATTGCATAATATAATATTATTTTGTAATTTAATTATAACTTTTCCATTACATTTCCATATATTAATAAGAAAATCGCATATTTAAAGTTAAAGAGTTATCAACTAAGAGAATAGAATTATTCAACATTATAAATCATTTAATTCCTTCATAATTTTAGCATTCTAAAACGTAATTTAATTAGTTTTTCTTATACTTATAATTTGTATGCAGGTCACGCACGCATTCAGTTCAATGTATTCACGAATAGTATCTGCGCCTACTTCTAATATCTGCATACACATTACTTCCGTCGCCCCGTGTGGGCACCCGCATGAAGAACAATTTCACATTAACACCTTTCAATTTATTTATATCTTTATCGAAACAATTTTGCTAAAAGGTAGCAATTTTACATTAATATTTTTTTAGTTTCTTTTACTCTTGTAGAGTCGGTAGGTACCAATGGCATCATTTAACTATCCTCGAAGGTAGTTTGGTGTTTTCTAGGGTTTTAAAATTTTAATATACATACGATTTAAAAAAAAATTATAAGAACACAGACGCCAGTCGTGATGCTGAGGCACAAGTGTGTAACTGTTGTAGGTTTGAATGCCACTAGAGGAAATTAAATATTTAATATTTTCATATTCTCGCTCTGGCAACGTGGCAAAGCGCGGCGATAAGTTCCACCGCTCAACATGCAATGCCTAGATAATGTGTTAATGGAACGAATTATCTAAACACTAGGGAACCAGGTTCCCTCTGCCTACTCTGCTATATGCGGGATACTGCGTGAATAAACATACTCTTACAATATGTTACTGAATTTGAATTAAAAATTACATGCAAACTTCTTATTCTTTACAAATTTGAAACATTGAAACCTCTAAGAATTTTAATAAACGATGAAAACTTAACGAGTCTTTACACTTAATAAAAGTTTAAAGCGCTCCATATCATATGTTTAAATATACTCGTACATATATCAATTACGTACACATTTCCAAGAATAAATGAAATTAGCAAAGTAAAAAATTGCGTAGCTATTGGTGTATATATAATTATAAAATTAAATATTTAAATTAAGCGTTTTTATAATATATGTTCCTTTTATATTTTACTTACAGTCCATATCATCATAAATGGACTTTTAAAAACAACAGAGTATTATAGAAGCAATGAAATCATTTTTACGTCACCAATTAGTGAGTTTCTATTTTTGGACGAAACAGTGACTTTAAAATCACAGTGAAGTCTTTGTGAGTTAGCATATACTTATAGAGTAGAAGTCTAAATGGACACTAACACTTGCATGAGATATATTCAATTTTGATTTAGCTTGTTATTTTAATAATTTACACTTTGTATAAAAATAGAGTATAGAATAATAAAGATAATATATATAAGATATAAATAACAAATAATATAAGATACAAATAATTAGAATCGATCTTTAAAAACACTCTTACACGTTTTTTTAAAACATTAATTCATTCATTCTACATACATTACATGTGTTAGAATGACAAAACCTTACATCGTTCATTTAACCAGATAGTAGAAATATCTACACTTTAAATATGGGATCTCGCTTAGGTTTTGGAAAACCCACAATGATTATTTCAATTTTACCTGTAAACTTTGAAAAAAAGATATTAAACTATAAATAAATGCATTTAATAGTAAACCAAATATCTTTATATATAAAGTATATTAAATGTACATTGTACATACACACATTACACATACATACCTACGTACCAATTTATAACTTACAAAAAGACCAACCAAAGTTATTCACCTCTCTTTTTCAAGTCCTCATTATTTTATATGCATATCCTTTCACAAGTCATTGACATTTGCTATTTTTCTTTTTATACGTGATGCAAATTTTAGCACTGATCTATTATTTTACGGCTGAGACGATGAATAAATATACTTATCTATTTCTGCTTCATCATCTCAAGAATCAATACCGCCTTAAACAAAAAGTGCACTTACGGAATATATGAAGACTCTAACACAATCTGCTTAAAGCGTAATTGTTATACGATTCGAATTTAGAATTGCAATTATTGTTTTAGATAAATAAACATCAAAATGCAAAATAAATGTGAACAATTCTCATTCTCAACGAAAATGAATATCGTTGGCGGTTAAACTTCATTCGGGAACATTAATGTAACAAAAACTATTTACATTATAAAGCGATATTTAAAACATTTGCATTCCGCCAGATAAAAATATTTAATAGGTTCTCTTTCGTTATTCTAATATTCTGTGTTATAATTTTTTTACTGTATTAAATGTTTTTTTTTTAACTAGAAAAAATATACCGTAAATATAATAGATTAGAGCTCAAGTACTAACTTATTTTCCTTTTATTTTCAAACTATAATTGTTCCACATCCACACACAGGAATGCAATAAACCTGTTATTTATAATTGCTTTCGTTATTTCCTAATCAATTGAACGCTTGTGACAATAGAATAGATATACTGAAAACAATGCAATCATGTTACAATACTTACCGTTTAAAATCTAATTAATCTAGATTAAAGTGCCGATACTTATTAGAATATTATTGATTTTTTTATGATTCGGAAATATAAGAATTAATCCTATTCCAGTACAATAAAGTTTATTTCATTTCCAGTCTGCTCGACGGCCGCAAGCCGAGGTTCGAGTTCGGCAGGGGGCACCCTTAATGTCGTCGACTTCTTCACAGGCAGTCACTTAGCTTGCATTTCGTCAGGGACAGAGTACCCTCTTCCCTACCCAACCGGTGTCACTGTAAAAGCCAATAGGGCTAACAGCATTGACCTCATGTTCGAAAAAAATATATATGGATATTTCATCATATCGATATTACTATACTTTAACTAATATAAATAAAATATTGGTCAAAACTCATTATTTATATATATTTTTTGTAGTGTAAGTTCAAAGTACCATATACTTTTTATATATTTTATGATATCTAAGAGATCTTTGTTCACTATTGTTTTATTTTAACTGTTTGTTTATATTTATATTTGTTTTGCTTATATTTAGTATATTTATAGCTTTAAAATATGTGTTAAAATAATAACTTAAAACCTAACTTAACTTCACGCTTTATCCCTGGCGGGGTAGTCAGAGAGACTAGAGTGCCAACCGTCTCTACATACCTCTTTCGCCTCGTCCACTGTCATCAAACTCTTCATACATGCCATCCGGGGGGTCCTCATGCTTTCTACGTGACCTTCCTCCAGTATCTTTGATACTGTGTTTTCGAAGGTCAACCGAGGTCTCCCCCTACCTCTCTTACCACACACTTTTCCATCATAAATCTTTTTTGTCATTCTTTCATCACTCATTCGTTCCAGCCCAAACCAGCTAAGTACGTTCCTGTTCATTCTCATTGTGACACCCTCGCTAGTTTTTTAATAATGATCCACAGTATATAGTTTAAGACGGTAAATTTCAGAGTTCCACTGACTTCATTATATTTATGTTACCTGTTATGGTGCTCTACAAAACGCGATTATATTAAAATGGTTATGTCTAAGAAAGATCATCGTTTGGAACTCAAGAAAATATATTTGTAAAAATTGTTTAAGACTAGATACTTTGTACAGATTAATAATATACTATTTATAAATATACTACTTAAAGTTGTAGCCTATAGTTATCCAGTATATTACTATTATTGCTTACAATTTTAAAAACTGAATAAACATATACATTAATTAAAGAGCTAAAATATAAAAGTCACCCCCTCGTTTGGATCGAACCCATAATCGTCGTATTTACAGTCGCACATTTGTGCCTCTGCCCCCCAAACGTAACATAATAAGTTAAATAATACATTAAATATAATTTTAATTTCTAAAACAAATTATAAACGCTATAAGAATAAAATTTAGAAGTCTTGCTGTATGAATGGTAGGTCATGACTTTGATTTTTGTATAGGTATCGTAACAGTAATCGATTGCACTGTTGATTATTTCGACATATAAAGTGAATTATTCATACATTCTACATATATTTACATATGTGTATTATATTATTATTAAAAATTACATATATTTCGAAATGTAATTAAAATTAAAAAGAAAAGTGTAATTTTTGTTCACCACAAAATATAACAAATATAACAGTTTATAAAAAAAATCATCTTCACGCTGTATCCCGCACACAGCAGTACGGACAGGGTGAACCTATGTATTAAGACACTCCATTCCCCAATTTCCACCGAATTCTGGAGGCATTGTGTATTGAATGGCGGAACTTTACGCTGCGCTTTGGCTCTACACCAGTGCAAAAAAACATCAAAAATAATTTTGCCTCTGCGCTACGACTGCCATCAATAACGGTTTATAAAAAGGTATTTATAATTAAATATTTAAATTCAACTTCGTCTATAATGACATTGACAAAATCAAACTAGGGTCTTGAGACGACTGTGAAACCGTGTCACGGAGGCGACGTTAGCCGCGACGCTCTGAAAGGAGAACGCAATATATGAATATGCATAAGTATTCTTTGTCGTAGCGTCTTGAACTCCCTGCTCATTCGTTACACTTACCGTATGTTAATATGAAAAAATGATTGTTCTCTCATATATTTAGTTAGAAAATTGACAAGTATTATAGTGAATGTATTTTGAACATCCAAAATGGGAAAAATAAGATATAATAGATTTATAATTATTCTGCCGGTTTTTTTCTTATAGACGTATATTACATATCAGTATGTTTTATATGCAATCAATCGTAAATCGCGGAAATCGTATGCATAAAATTTTCTTTTGTCAAATTTTAAAGGAACGTTTATTTATTTGAGATTTTTTTTAATGTTTTTTATTTTTTTACCTTTTAAAAGCATAAAACATCAATTTAACTATTACTACTTTACATTAAAACTACAGCCCTGTACATAAAAAACGACTTTACTTATATTAAATAATATAAATTTCAAAAATATGCTGACGTCATTTATTAGTATGGATTTTGCTTTAATAATATCAATCACTGTATTTTATATCTCGATACGTTTAAATCAAGTCAATTATAATTTTATTACAATAACCTGCTCTCATTTCAGATAATTTTATTATTCCATAATCCACATGGACCAATACCAGATGTAAAACGAACTGTACACTAAACTGAGTAAAAGGCAAAACCCTCATTAATTGATTTTTTATAAGGATACATAAAATATCTTAGTAATCACTAAGATTTTTTTTTAACTTCACGCTGTATCCCGCACATAGCAGGGTAGATAGAGGGAACCTAGTGTTAAGACACTCCGTTCCCCACTTTCACAGAAATCGTGTTAAGTGGCAGAACTCAACGCCACGCTTTTGCATCGACACCAGAGCTAACATTTATCCTGATATATATTACCATATTTTACCGTTAGAAATCATTACTATACCTATATAAATGATAATAACAGCCAAGTTATCCTAAAGCTTGTAAATTAATATTTATTTTAATATCCCACATACAACAGGGTACACAGAGGGAACCTAGTATTAAAACACTCTGTACCCCAATTTCCGCCAAATTTTTCGAGGCATTGCGTGTTGAGTAGCGCAATGCCAGGCTTTTTCCATGATGCCAGAGCCAAGAAATAAAAATATTAAGAAATAATAATAAATTCCCTCGAGTTGGGATCGAACCTATAACTGTCGCGTTGAAGTAATCAATAATTATTTCATGGCTTAATTTACTTGTAATTTACTTTACGCCGTATAAGTGTACGAGTAAGTCGTCCACCATTTACCATTTAGGCCAATTAGACGATATGATCTCCGCTCATAAATATCCACAGCCATAAAGAACCATATCATTGGATAGCTCGGATTTATTTAATAATTCTACATTTTATCTTCGTAGCAATATTTGTTACACATAATGTACTGGTATAAATATTAGTATCAGAAAATAGATAGAATATTGAATATGATATTCATTTCTTCGTTCTGGTAATAAGCATAGCGCGGCTTTGACTTCTTCCAGACAATACTCAATGCCTCCAGAATCAGGTGAATAATGGGTAAAGGAACGGAGTGTCTTAACAAGTTCCGAGGTTCCCTCTGCCTACCCTGCTATGTTCGGGATACAGCGTGAAGATAAAAAAATAAAAATATAACTGTAATTTAATTGCAGGAAATCACTCCATAAAATTAATAACTTATACTTTGTATAAGCCTATATATCTACATAATTTATTGGAAGACCAACGTTACGAACGTTGCTCCTGTAGTAAAATATCATCATGACCAGCCATAAGGTGCAAATAAAATAACTAGATCGTCATACTGACTGCTATTAAAGCAAATTTACTTTAAGTCTCCTCAATAAGGTGTATTACATAATATAGCTTCAATAATCTTAAAACACTTACTTATATAACATAATGTTTGCTATCATAAGTCATCAAGTCATATCAATTCATTATTGTTAAGGAAAATGCCTGTTACTTTTTATATTAAACGAAAATATATATATATAAAAACTATTTGCTTATGTCATTTTTTTTTCTTTTCTATTTAACAATATACGTAATGAGTTTGAATCATTAATTCAGATATAGCAAACACACCTGTAGGCTATGTTACATATTAATTAATTACTTTCCACTATAATTCAAATCAAACGTATGCTGTATCTTTATTAGATAATCATTAGAAGCTTATTTCAATGTAAAAAGTGCTTATTACTATACAGGTGTCTTTCAATGTCAAGGACCAATCCCACCCTCCATTATATTTGGCAAATGGCAATGCACATTGCTTAAGTATGTTTTGAATATTCACTGAGCACCTGCAAAATATACGAATATTTCATCAAAACTGTCATTTTTTTTAACTTAAAGCTGTTTTTACGATAACATTTCGCGTTTTGCAAAATATCTATAGTTAGACAATCAAAGACAATTTAGCAGGTGGACGACTCAAATGAACGTCAAAATAAATTTTCAGACAGCTTTTTGTTATCTCAATCATCTTTCTTGTGGGGCTATTAGAGAGTAATTTATAATTACTTAATTGCTAGTAATAAAGTTAATGAATTAAAGTGAAGTGTAGCGCTTCCTTCATCTAGATTAAAACTTAAATCATTAATCACTCAATAAAAATAGAAAAAAAAAATGAATACGAAAAGAAACAGAAATCAAAAAAAATGAGATTTTCTATAGTAATCACCTTACTATACATAAACTTCACTGTCAAATTAAAGCATTACACAACTATAAGACACTAAAAATAAT
>DWGR01004578.1:0-11042 GCA_018247715.1 Heliconius burneyi
ATGACAAGTAACGAAGGTTTAGATTACTTAAGATAATATGAAAAATATATTGTATAATAATTACTTCGACCTTTCATTGCTCCATATTAAGACGCGAAGGTTTTTTGACCGCGATTTTGTCACCAGTAGAATTTACTCGAAAGATCACCCACCAAGAGATTGGTGTGTGAAGTAATATACCTTTAATTATTCATTACCACATACTAATTATAATATATTAAATTTCAAGGGAATGTTTGTATATATTGTACGTACAATACATACATCATGTTATTTCATTTTCTTACTTGTTTAGTCGTGTTATATTCTTTTTTAGTTTCACACTGTATCCCAAACACAGCAGGTTAAAAAGACCAAATTGCTTTTTTACAAAATTGACAGATTTAACAGGCGCAGGAGCGTAAGGATGTAACGAATTATTAATTCTTAATATTTTTATAACAATGCACTGGAGTGAGAGAGACACTGTAGAGCTAACCTGGGAACCTAGTGTTAAGAACCTAGCATTAACTCTGTTTCACACTTTCCACCGATTTATTGAGGTATTGCTTCGAAAAATTCGGCGGAAAGTGAGGAACGGAGTACTTAACACTAGGTTCCCTCTGCCTACACTTCTGTGTGCGGGATACAGCGTGAAGCTGACAGATTTAAATAGATATTGACATGTAGTTACCAAGCATGTATGCAATTGCAATAGTGCCCGCGCCGCCGCGTTGCATCAATGCGTCAACTTTATATTGCAAAACGATAATTTCTCTTTAGAAATCGTTGCGAAATTTAACTTTACGTTGAAACACATATCATAATAGTTAGTAGTTTTTTATAGTATTGGTTTATATGGAAAACAAATATTTTTAACATATCTATATACTCTGACCGTCGCATCGCGATGGCTGTGAGTTCGATTTCATTCACATCATGATATTTGAATTATTTAGATTTCCCATAAACAAAACCGCCATTTGGCGCGCAATGTCTCGAAGCGTAGACAAAGAGTGGGGAATGGAGCGTCTTTACACTGAGCACCCTCTACATAACCTGCGATACCGAAAGAGCGTGGAGCTAAATAAAATGTATGAGAAAGTACATTAACATTCCCACGCTTTCACCCGCGTAGCAGAGGCAGAAGGAATCGGTGAGTGTTAAGACACTCCGTTCCTCTCTTACCGCTGATTTTCTTAGATAACTACTACCAGAGCACTACAAAGAAAATTATTTACTTAAACACAATTATTACCACTCGCCACTGCGCCATGACACTAACATATTATTACATAATTCGAATAAAAGAATATTATTTACATATAACATTTATATTCTAGACTCGGTAGTTAATCGATTACACATAATCGATACTACCAATGATAATAATGCACTTAGCTAACCTCAATGACTCGCGAATGGATACTTCTCAGTACTCAATACTTTTATGACTATTAATTTGCGTCGGTTTATAAACAGATTATAAATGTTTACGGTCCTTTATGTGGATCTCGTCATTGTTAAGACGTAAATGGAAAAATTCCAATTTTACCCCTGTAGGAAATTCGAAATATCCTTCCTTAGTGCTTGCTGCCCTACTCTGCTGTCGCTAACGTACCATGCAAAACTTTAACTCTCTAAGTCCAGTAAGTACGTGGCTATCCCAGAAAACTCTTGTGTCCATGTCAAAATTTTTGCTAAAAATAGCCAGAATAATTGAAACGAAAAATTAGACAGAAAATCAATTCTATTTTCTTATTTTAATTTGAAAAAAAAGCTTGCAAATGTACAGACAGTTATATACAATATTAAAATGCTACTGCACAATGTGCACAATGTATATAAGCCACTGAGGACCAAGCCCATCTTTTCCTGTGTACTAATTAAAACGTAAAGTTGAAAAAAAATATACTGGCTTTCACTCTGTAATATATTAATTTATTATTATAAACCTCCGACACAAAAAGCTAGAAAACGAAAAAAACTAGAATCAAACAGTTGGACATTTTTTTCAATTATAGCTAAAATCCCTCGCGATAAAAACACCTTTCGAACAATAAAAAAACAAATTAAAATCGGTTCATCTGCTTAGGACTTACGATGTTACAGACATACAGATTAACACATACATAAGCACGTGAAACTTATAACACTCTTCCTGTTTTCATCGGAGACTAAAAAGAAAATTTTATTTCTCTTTATCCAATTTAGTATTTTAGAACGTACTAAGGTACTAAGGTATAGGTACTTTGATGCCTGTGTTTACATAGCATTTTAATATTACCACTGCACTTAACGACAACTTCGTTATATTATAATAATAAAACTACTTATGTATGTTATATTATGTGAATATATATTATTCAATCATCTATATGAATAAAGATGTTAATTAAAAAACAATACTTACAATTATTTAATAAAAACATAAGTAATGTCCATTCTAGATATTTTTTATTAGTATAGTTATAAAAAATCTCTACAAGAGATTCATTTATACATATTTGAGGCCGTACTGGCGGCAAAAATATCATCCTTGAGAAATAATAATACCTAATAGGGTAGTGGAAATTTGTAAAAATATCCTCACAGAGACAACATAAATGAGTTGTGACATATATACCTTGATAGCAACGATGGCTTAGAGCTCCAGAGCGCTTGAAGCCTTACCAAGTGCTGCGAGTTCAAATGCTGCTACGTTATATTTTCTATACGCTTCCTAACAGTATTCAAAATTTTATTTTGTTTTTTTAATTTCTTAGAAAAAAAAATCGGATGGGCACCAGATTATTCTGAAATGGACATAGATCATTCCCATTCTTATGTCCTTGTTTAAACACATAAATAAATACAAGTAATTAATAATATTTTTTCTCTAACAGTACACAGACGTATCAGAAGGCAAGTTCATATACAACATGTTCGGGAACCCAACGTACCGTCTGTACTCCGACGTGTACATCTTCAACTACACCAACACGGCTGAGTACTTGCGAGGAGACGACGAGCAATTGCAACTACAGGAGCTTGGACCGTTTAAATTTCAGTGAGTCGAGTTTATCTATATATATAATAAAAATGTCAATTATTGCCGTCTGTTTATAGAAGATATGTGGCAAAATCTGAATATGCTTTTTACGCGACCTTCCTCCAGTATCTTTGATAAAACGCACAGCGTATCTAACGTATTTAACATACAAACTCATCGTATTTTCATACACTACAAAAGGTTTTAAGCAAAATTTTAGGTCGCTATTATTGTGCTTACATAAGGTGTAATTGTGCTTAGATAGTAATATTAATATTATTGTCTTCAAAAATATATCATAAAAAAGGACCTACAGTTACACAACATATTTCATGGCCTTTTTTTCTCCATAACAGGGTCGATTCCCTTAACAAACACGGCCCGTTTCCAAATCTCCGCCTAATTTTCAAGACATTATTTATAGCGAATTTAACGCCGCCTAACAAATCTTTGTCCATGACAGCGAGGAAATGTAAATTAATATAATTACTCCCCCGAGTCGGGATCGAACCCGTAATCACCGTGTTGACACTCAGACGCCGCCTAGCCTCACGTCATATTACATTACTTTAATAATATTTACAAAAGCAGGAAAAATAATACAAAAGAAACAACTATTATTTTATTTGACAAAGATCTACTGTACAAACAGTAATCGAATTCTTAATTGCAATATCTGTTCAACTAATAAGTTTAAATAATCTTATATTCTTTTCCGGTTTAAAATTAACGCACATATCAGAAACCACATGAGAAACTCACATCAGGCTATCACATAAAGTCATCGCACAGTGTACGATGAATCGCGTATCGTCGGTATGTAGAGAATGGAGTGTCTTGACTTTTGGCCAGGTGCATTCTCAGCACATTGCTATATGGGAAGAAATGAACAAGAAAATCATATAACTAACTAAATCAGCTTCAAGCTGTATACCTCATACAGGAAGACAGAGGGAACCTAGTGACACTGACCTTAAGACACTCCGTTCCGCATTTTTCGAGGTGTTATATCTTGAGTGGCGGAACTCAACGCCGAGCTTTTTGCCGTTAGCTTTTCAAATTACAAAAATAAACCCACACAACCAGACGTTCGTAAGATAAAACAAACAGCTAAAATATTTTTTTTATTCCAGAGAAATAAGAACGAATGAAAACATGGTGGTGGACAAGGAGCGCGGCGTCATGACGATGAGCCCTAAAATTAAATTGAAGTTCTTACCTGAAGAGTCCGTCGCGCACTACAAAGATGTCCCAGTGACCGTACCCAATATAGCCTTAATTGTAAGTATTATGTTATATAGTGGAGGTAGACGGTTCGATTATTTTTCGTATATTAAAATCAAGTGATTTAACTAAAAAAATGATTTAGGGAAAGAAATTATTGATTTGAAGGTAGGTAGATATCGTTTGGATGCCAGTCATGGCGCAGGGGCACAAAGTGCGATTGTCACACGGCTGGTTGTGGGTTCGATTTCCACTCGAGGTAATGAATATTTATTTAAGTTTATAATTCCGTTTCTTCGCTCTGGTATCGACAACAACACGCAATATCTCCAGAATCCGGCAGAAAGTGGGGAACGGAGTGTCTTAAACCTATGTTCCCTCTGTCTACCGCATCTGCTGTGAGCGGAATACAGCGTGAAGCTAAAGCCGTGATAAATTTAAATCTACAACCAAAACTACTGATCTGACAGACTTTGTTTTGTCGTGAGTTGCAGTAGATACTGCGATCCTAGTACTTAACTTTAGTTGTTATTTAGTTATTGAACAAGTCTAGAACTTGTTGGACGTACTAACCTTATATTTGTTTTTGTTTAACGAAAGTATTAAAAATTAACGTAGGGAACTTTCGAGGCATTGCGTGTTGAGTCTCGGAACTAAACGCTACGCTTTGCCTTCTTACCATAACGAGAAAATTAAAATATTGAATAATTCATTCATTCTGAACGGGAATTAAACCCACAACCGATGCGTTTACTATTATCACACGCTTGTGCCTAACTGACCTATGAGGCCATGTATGGTAGATATTTTGAAAAAAAAAAAACAAAAAGTCTTTTTTTTATACTTAATAATCATATAGAAATAATAAATATTTTATGTATATTTGATGTTGCATTAGATGTTTTTCGAAGACGTTTAACCTTTACGATACTTCCATTGTTTCCATATTCGCGCGTCTTTGTTAAATGTTTTTCCATGTAAATATTTGCTTGGGATGTCACGTCAGTTGCCAATTATCGTATAGCGAAAAAAATCCACTTAAGCAGAAGATGAAGATTGTTTTTTGTTTCATATAAATATATATTTCGAGAATATACGATACGATAATAGAGTTTAGTCTGACTGTAAATGTGACGGTAGTGTTCAATTCTTGGTCAGGCAAAATAAATATTTTCATTTCCTCGCTCTGGTAACAAGGCAAAGCGCGGCGTTTAGTTCCGCCATACAACAAAGTCATGTTTTCAGAATTAGGAGGTGCGTTTGGAACTGAGTATCTTAAGGCTAAAAAAATAAGTATAATATAGTTATATAATAATAAGTATAGTAATTAATAATTTTCCAGTATTTTAACTGTGTGTTCCCGGCTTAGAATAGGATCACCCTGGTAATGGTGGTGCCGTAAGAGGCGACTAAAGTACGAGTGGGAGAGTCACGTCGCCAGCAATGGCGACACGCGTGGGCAGACTCGACCGTATAATTACCACCACCGGCATTTAAAACCGGCGTGAAGTAGTGGCTTTATGCCACTGCGTTTCGCATTAGGTAATGCCGGGCTCCGGCGTCCAACCACCCCAAAAGCTGGCAACGCACCAGTAGCTCCTCTGGTGTTACGCGGTGTCGTGGGCGGCGGTGATCACTTACTATCAGGTGACCCGTACGCTCGTTTGCCATGCTTTTACCATAAAAAAAAATTTGAGGAAAGTGGGGGACGGAAGTCTTCTTAATGAGAAGGGAATGTCTTAACAATAGATTGCCAGATACAGTGAAAAGCTAAAAAAAATATTATTGCGGATATGAGTGACTAAAACAGTGTCATGAAATTACTCTGTTTTCAATTTTTTTTTCATTTCACAAATAAAGAAAAACCAAATATATATATATATATATATATATATATATATATATATATTTTTACGGAAGAAACCTCCTTTACGACATTATTAAGAAGGGGCAATGCCCCATACATTTCTAGCGACTAAAGCGCAATGACACATGTGTCACTTACCAGGTAACAGTTAATAACTTGTATGTAAAATTAACAAATATTACATAGCTTTATTATATTTAAAGACAAGAAGTCAACAATATTATGATACTAAACTAAATATATTGCGGTTTTTAGTTCCGCAATGTCTCGATAATTGGGCGATGAGTAGGTAAGTACTCGTATATGAGGAAGTCGATGCGTAGGACAAGCATGTGACTGTAACGCGATGGCTGTGAGCTCGATTCCCACTTGGAGGATTAAAATATTATTCATTTTAATTTTTATTTCTTCGTTTTGATAACCAGTCAAAAAGCGCGGCGTTCCCACTGTGGAAAATGGAAAACAGAAAGTCCTTACACAACGCTTCAACTATCTACCTTCCTATAGGTGGGATATAGCGTGAAACTGAAAAAAACGTACAAATCTACCTGTACGTTAGGACACTGGATACTGTAAATTAGGACAGAGGTGACTTGTTGACCAGATCAATACGTTAACGACGTGACAACAATCCAAAGAAACAAAAGTTATCGTAGAAAAAAATCATTAGCAACTTATATTTGTAATTCATTTCATACAAAATGAAATTAGAATATTCACCGTGCTTCTATCGTTCTCCGTTTTTGCCTGATTGTCTGACTGACAGACAATATTCAGGCAAAACTACACAGCGTAGAACGATGAAATGTGGGCAACATGATCCTTGAGGAGTGGAGACTCTGAGAGACTCTGCGAGCTGAGTGGACCCACTAAGGACTACCTACATTGCACCAGCAAGAGTAAACTACATACGAGTACTTGTATTTGCACCAATAAATAGTAACGTGGAACGGACCGAACTAGCAGTAAAATTTTAAATGAACTCTGTCGGTGAAAATGTAAATATATTTTATTTAAAAATAGTCCGTTCGTTCTACCTAAGCATTCCCCCCTCCCCCCCCCATTTCTCTTACACGGTGACATCCGGGCTTTAAGGAGCTAAAAGAGGATTTCCCATAATTCCTACAAGAACGGAATTTAGTTGAGAGCTACAACTAGGTGTTCACATAATGTATTAATCTATTCATCTCTGTCTGGGTATTATAGTAAATATTTTATATTCCTAAGAAAACAACCATGCAGGTCATCTCGATATACATACGAGTACGTTTGTGACGCACTCAATGATTTATATTTAATTATATTTTTATTTTATTATTCTATTCAATGCTAAAACACTTTATGTTCTCACGTTGATAAAATTTTAAACAAAAACTTAATAATATTAAAATAGATAAAAATATAATAAAAATGTAAAACCAAATAAAATAATATAAGTTTAAAATATAAAAATGAAAAACCTTTCCACGGTCGTCTCCGCGCGATCGATCACCGCAAGTGGGTTATGGTCGACCTAACACTCTGTTTAGAATTGATGTTTACTGTCAATAACTCCATTTCTAATGTTCAAGGGCTAAGAGGCAGGTTGAAGTCAAGTTGCATAAGTTATTTCATCTTATACATACGAGTACATCATTATGTAGATTGAGGCCGTCGTGGCGCAGCGGCACAAGCGTGCGACTATAAGCGCGACGGTGGTGGGTTCGATTCGATTCCTCATTTCCACGCTGTTATAACACGAGCTCTGACACTCAACATACTATATCTCAGAAATTGAGTTAAAAGTAGGGGATGGAGTGTTACTAGGCTCCTTCTGCTTATTTGACTTTATGCTGGATAAAGCTGAAGCTATAACAACTTAACTAAGCTACAAAATAGTAGTAGTTGAAATAACCTACCCGTCATTTTAACGTATTTTTTATTCTCCTAAAATATTTCAACACATAATAAATTACAAGTTTTTATTTTTAGAAACCAACATGCTCGTAGACGATTGCACAATAAATATTATTATTCAAAAGAAACATTTATAAGCGTTCAATTTAAGCATCTTAAAATAAATCACTAAGGAAACAGTTTGGAAAGCATTTTCAATTATTGTTTTTTTTTATCTTCACGCTGTATCCCGCACATATATATCAGACTAGGCAGAGGGAACCTGGAGACCTACGGCTAAAACACTTTATTCCTAACTTCTTCCGAATTCTGGATTCAATGTCGCGCTTTGCCTCGTTATCAGAGAAAGGAATTGAAAATATCAAGCATTATATTTCCCCCACTGGAAATCGAACCCACAACCTTCCGCGTTTGAGGGCTAATGTTGTTGAATAAATACTAAATATTTTTACAATAAAAGGAGTGAGACCAGTCGTGGCAAAAAGGTACAAAAGTGTCCTTGCGCCACGACCGGCCTCCAGAATCCAGAATGCAATGCCTCCAGAAGTCGGCGTAAAGTGGGGAACGGAATGCCTTAACACTATGTTCCCTATGTCTACCCTGCTATTTGCGGGATACAACGTGAAACTGATTTGATTTGAAAAAGATTTGAATATGGTACCCACGTGGTGATCCGCTAAGACTAACTATTTTTAGTGGTGGGTGGCTATAATACGATGTAAGTACTTACTTACATCGTATTATAGCATTGATTGAATAACATGATGTTAGATTTTAATTAGATTATTTAATTTGATTTATTATTTTCCTCCTTCATATATGTAAATTGCGGCGTCTTATTGTATACAGTATCGATTTAACGCTAGAAAATCATTAATAATTATGTAAAGATAGATAAGATAGAGGCCAGTCGTGGCGCAGAGGCACAAAATGTGATTGTAAAACCGACTCGTTGCGGCTTCGATCTCTACTCAAGGAGATGAAATATTTATTTAATTCGCGGCGTTGAATTCTGCCACTCAACACGCAATGCCTTTAGAATTCGGCAGAAAGTGGGGAACGGAAAATCTAAACACTAGGTTCCCTCTACCTACCCAGCTGTGTGCCAAAGCCACAATTTTAGTTGTATTTTTAGTCACTTGCACAGTGCAAATGCCATATTACTAAGGCGAATGACAATGAAAATCTTAAAGAACTCCCAACAGAACACAGAAATTACATAGATGTCAGAATCAAAAATATTATCTAAATTAACATTTCTTAGTCATAAATCGGTAGTTAAAACGTGAATCGGAACCAATTCATAATGTACGCTTTAATCTACAATCAGTTTACCTAAACATGTAATTTTACAGCCGCAGCAAACTTGAGTATCAATAATCACTCGTACTTATAATTTACGAGTATACGCCCTAGCAGTAATATGTCGAAATAGTGAAGTTTACTGCCGAAATCGTTGGCTGGCGTGAGAGAAAAGTGATATTCCACCACAATTTAAACTCTCTGTAATAATCATCTTCTTAGATCTTTTTCTTATTCTTTATTAACTCGATTTTTATGTGACATACGCTTGTAATTATTGTGTCATCTTGTAATAGTTGTCTTAGGTGACGATACAATAATATAATATATTTATATAACAATATTTAATATATCCATTCAACAAACGTTAATTTCTTTGTGTTTCTATAGATAGTGGTATATAACTCTTTGTGCCTCAGTTCGACTCGTGGTCGGCTTATAGTAAAAGTAATGGAAGACTGTACAGAAAGCAAAATAAACATACAGAAGCAACATGTGAAAGAATTTTTATAATAACATAATATTCAATATATCAAAACCACCATCACGCACTCGGTGCTGGGACTAGAATGTGTGTTGGGTAACGTCTCGCACTTTTCCTTTAACCAGAGCGAGACAAATATTTTTTTTTCGCAATTCGTGCACACTGTTAATCAGCGGACATATCTTAAGAATTACTAACATCTAGCTATGATTTTAGCCTGGCCTTATTTCTTACCACCTCTTTACAGGAAAATCGACTCCGTTATTCTTATATGGGAAATGTCCCTTGCACAGATTGTGTGCTTTTACAATAGAATCCCAGAAAATGTCAAAAAATGTTCTCTATCATTATTTAAAAGAAGTTGTGAAAAGAAGTCTGTGTAGCTTTAAGAAAGTTAATGATTTTCTAAATTCAATATTTAAAAGTATTATTGTCAGCTTCAAGCTCTATCCGGAATACAGCAGGGTAAGCATTCGGAGCAAGAGATGAAATACCTAATTTTTTGAACGGTAAACAAAACTCAGACCTGAGAAAAACCGGTGCAAAATACTTAACAGGACAATTTTTTCAAATCAATAGCTTACAGATTTACACAATAACAACAAACAACACAGCTTTGTTACGTTCCCACACAACCCGGGGATCGCTGACCAAGGCTACCCACAACATTTCCCACACTTAGCATAGAGATCTTAAAATTATAATAATCTGTTATATGAATCCATCTTTTTGCACCCATTGTTATCATTAACATTAAAATTAAATGTATTAAATAAATTCATTCTTCTCTCCAACCTTGAACAAGTCTCATCTGTCTAGTTATAAGTTAGTTTTAATAAAGTATATTAATTAAATCGGTTTTATTTGGATCCTACGCTGCCACAGTAGTTAATGGGTCTCTACATACCTCTTTCGCCTCGTCCACTGTCATCAACCTATTCATACGTGCTCTCCGGGGGGTTCTTATCCTTTTTACGTGATCTTCCTCCAGTATCTTTGATACTGTGTTTTCGAAGATCAACCAAGGTCTTTCCCTGGCTCTCCTACCGCTGAATTTTCCATCATAGATCTTTTTTGCCATTCTTTCGTCACGCATTCGTTCTACGTGCCTAACCAGCTGAGCACGTTCTCCTTCTCATTGTGACATCCTCGCTAGTACATGTCATTCTGTGTATCTCCTCATTACGGATTCGATCAGCTAAGCTGACTCCGCATATCCTACGAAGAGATCGCATCTCCACTGCATTCATTTTTATTTC
>DWGR01004579.1:0-11042 GCA_018247715.1 Heliconius burneyi
CCTGCTGTGTGCGGGATTCAGTGTGAAGCTGATTTTTAATCTATATGTATATAAAAGGACATATACCTGACTGACTGAGGTAAGACGGACGCACAGTCGTAACCGCTGATGGTAGAAACGTGAAATTTGGACAGATATTTAGTTTCGTAATCTGGACATCCACTAAGAAGGGATTTTGAAAAATTTTAACTCTAAGGGGATGAAGTAAGGGTTGATAGTTTGTACGGAAAAAAATTAAATCGCCACCGATTTAAATAAAATTTTAAATTCAAACTCTTAAAAATATTTGATTGAACACGTGTTTCATTATTAATAGAATTCACCCCTAAGAGTAATAAGCAGGTGAAGCTGCGCGCATCCACTAGTTTGTTATAAATTATTTTATTTTGAGGTATTCGTGGCAGAGGGGCACAAGGATGTGACTGTAACGCGACGATTGTCGATTCGATCCCCCCTCAAAGTAACGAATTAGTTTTTTTTAATATTTTCATTTCTTCGCTCTGGCATCACGGCAAAAAGCTCGAAATTGAGTAGACCCAACACACCATGCCTCGTAAAGTTCCGAAAAGTGGGGCCCGGAGTGTCTTAACGCTAGGTTCCCTCTGCCTATCCTACGGTATACAGCGTGAATCTTATTTAACTTTTTTGATTTCACTCAAAATATTGTTTTAATTTCGTATTAACATTTCTAACGAGTAATTGATCCAAAAAGCTTTCAGTTCTTGAATTTTTTAAAGTAATAAAACTTAGATAGAGCGAGGGGATCGTTGTGCAAGTGCGTAAGCGTGCAACTGTAACTGCGCGAATCATATATTTAATAATAATAGTTTCACGCTTTATCCCGCAGTCGGCAGGGTAAGCAGTGGGAACATAGTGTTAAGACACTCCGTTCCCCATTTTGCGGCATTGCGTGTTGAGTTGCAGAACTCAAGGTTAAGAACGAGGTTAAGCGCGGCGTTGATTTCCTCCACTCAACACGCAATGACTCCAGAATTCGATGGAAAGTGCGGAACGGAATATCTTAACAATAGGTCCCCTATAGGTAGTTAGTATATTAAGTTTTCTCTGCCTACCAACTGATGACACGTGAGAAGCGTGCTTATAATCTAGTTTATTTTGACCGGTTACTTATCTGGTATTTCATAACAATATTATTTTGTCTTACTTTTAATCTATATACATAATATACTGAAAGAGGTCATATCAGTAAATTTAATATAAACTAAATAAAACCCGGTTAAGTTCGAGTCGGTCTCATCTACTAAGAGTTCCGTACCAATTTCATGTTTACAGGTCAACGGGAAGTACAACTTATAAAGGTTCACATTTAAATTTGCGGGTGTATGTCATAACTTCATATTTTATATGAAATTTACTATATAAGCTTTTTATTGTTTATTTCAGTGATATGCGTAATACCTATTTATACTTATTTTCCAAAAATCATAGTTCTAGGTCAATGGGAAGTAAGTTCCTTACTAGGTTTATAGGTTTTGATTGCGTGGATAATTTCATACAAATAACGGCAAGATCGATGTACAAACGCGTTTATTTTGACGTTTGCTCAGAAGCATATAACATAATTTCCCATGTTCAAAGGAGATTCAGGTCTCTGACTTGCATATTACATATTAATTTTAGCATCAAATATGATATTTTTTTTAAGAAATAATTTGCTTGTTGAGACAAACAAACAGACAACAAAATGATCGTATTAGGGAACGTTTTTTTGGTGCAAAGGAACCTTAATAAAATGTCCAAAAAATATTTTTGAGGTCAATTTAAAAGCGATATATAGGTACGATATATACATACGAGTATATTATTACACAAGTCATAAGTGCAAAGGTGATTGACCGATCTTTTAGAGTAATGAACTCTTGATGTGAAGATGAAATTGAGCTTAAAGCGAGTATATATGTTCTTTTAGCTGATCGGATATAACTTAGTGTGATTAAGCTCTTTTCTACGCTTTCCGCCTAATTTCTGCGCTTTGAATGTTTTTTTATCGCATTTATTTTTAAAGCTTCACGTTGTTTTCCGCGCTTAGCAGGGTAGGCTAAGGACAACTGGAAATCTAGTGTTAAAACACTCTTTTCTTCTTCGCCATTCATCTTCTCTCGAATTCTTGGCTAAACTAAACGCCGCATTTTGCCACTTTTCCAGAGCGTTAAGTATAAAATATTTATTTTCGTCGTATGGAAGAGAACCCACAACTGTTGCGTTGACAGTCGCATGCTTGCGCCCTTGTGCCACAATGGCCTCAATTATTTTGGATAAAATTAAATGAACGTAAATTTCACTCAGTAAAGAAACAGCTTATTATTCGTATAATGATGATCTTAACTGATGATGAAATTTTAACTACAATTAAAATTTAATTATAGTTAATTCTATAATCAATAGTTTTGTTTATGTTATTGATATGATATAATATATACACTCAGTAGGGTAGGTAGAGGGAACCTAGTGTAAATACACTCCGTTCTCCATTTACCACCGAATTCCGGAAGCTTAAGTGTTGAGTGGCGGAACTCAACATCGTGCTCTGCCGACACCAGGAGTAAATGGTAATATTAAATTTCATTTCCTCGAATGGGAATCGAACCCACAACTGTCACGTTTACCGTAAATCATATTATAGTAAATTTTATTATCAAATGTTTCGTTTGCGTGATTCATATGTAACAATATATTTCATATATTATGTGTAACTTAACTTGATAACTTAACGTGACCTCTTTGCACTTCTACGTATTCTATTCTATACATGATAAACTTTTAAATGTACCTAATTTATTTGTTATTTTTTAAATTATCAGCTCAGCTTCACGCTGTATCCCGCACGCAGCAGGGTAGGCAGAGTGAACCTAGTGTTAAGACACTCCGCTTCCCACTTTCTGCCGAATTCTGGAGGCATTGCGTGTTGAGTGGCAGAATTCAACGTAGCGCTTTGCCTCGACACCAGAGCGAAGAAATAGAAAGTGGGGATTTAAGTGGGGATTGGACCCACAACCGACGCGTTACAGTCACACCCTTGGGTCACTGCGCCATAACAGCCTCAATTTTTAAAAATAATTGTTACGGAATTGAAGGCCAATGTGTCTTAGTAAGATAATGATCGGTGGGTCCCTACTCGAGGGACACCGGAGTTCCGCCATTCGACACTAAGACAAAGCGTGGACTTATATAAAAAGATTGTACAAAAATTTAAATATAATAAAATTTAAATGTAATTAAAATAATATTGTTTTTTTTTTGTTTCAGAACAACAAAAATATACTGTGGAGTTTTAAATAATAAATAATCAATATATTCATATATATTTCATATAATAACAGTGCAGTGAAATAGTTTAGTTAAGGAGGAGAATTTGAAGAAGTCGGAGAACGGATCATGTTTACATTTAATCGTAAGTATTTTATTTTGTTAGCTTCACGCTTTACCACGCATATAGCAGTGCTAAATGCGTGATGATCTGCCTACTGGGAGAGGAACAGTATTAAGACATTACGTTGCCTAACGCCACACTTTGTTTTGTTATCGAAGCAAGGAAACGAAAATATAATTTAATCCTCTGAATGGGAATGGAATCCTAAATCGCGTTTACAGTCAGACGTTGTGCCACTGCTCCACCACGACCTCAAGTAAGGTAAGTATTTATTATGGTTTATGTTTTAAGCTATCTTTATTTGATAGTATTATTAAAAGAATCTCGTGACGAATCACTCTTTTTTACACCGGTCTTTCTATGTGAGATTGTTACCAATTTGTACAGTACAGCTGTCGAGTCTTGGTAAATAATAAATTCAAATTCAAAATATTTTTTATTCAAATAGACTATGTAAGCACTTTTGAATCGTCGAGTGAACAGACAAACAAAAAGCTACCACCGGTTCGGGAGGCAGTTCTGCTGAGAAGAGCCGGCAAGAAACTCACAGAACAGAACAGTTGCTCTTTTCAAAGTCAATGGTATAATCAATTATTACATTAGCTGGCAGCTATCCTGCATGACATCCAACAGACATAAATTCCATGTATACTCGTATTTATCCTCTAAATATTCTTGAACAGTGTAATAAGCTTTACTTGTCAGAATTTTTTTTACAGTTACTTTAAATTTTGGTAGTGGCAAATTTAGAATACACTGTGGAATTTTACTAAAAAAAAATTAAATAGTGAAAAATATCCTAAAATCAAGTCTGCAGCGCTGTAAGTCTACAGCTATACTTTTACATCCTGTCTGATGTGTCGTGTTGTTATAATGAATATCATCAAGAACAGCGTCGAATGAACTCACAATTTTTTCCCATATAAGTACAAGGTGTCTCAAAAGAAATTTTATGTTTATAAATATCATTAAAAATAAAACTAAGTTGTTTATTAGTAAGATGTTTATTTATTTCTAAAATACAGACTTTGAAAATTTATTTTTTAAAAATAATGTCATCCAAATATTTACGATCGCGTTCACGGCACTCATTCAACCTAACGCTAAAATTTCTTATGAAGGTTTGGCAAGCACGCTCAGTGATGGCTTCCATTTTGTGGCGAATATTTTGTTTTAATTGCGCCAGAGAAGATGGTTTGTTGACGTACACTTTAGATTTAAGGAAAAAGTCCATCGGAGTCAAATCAGGACTGCGTGGAGGCCAATTTATGTCCCCTCTTCTGGAGATTAATTTTACTGGAAAAAATCTTACGAACTCATGGTAGAGACACATTAGACGTGTGTGACGTCGCTCCATCTTCCTGAAACCATGTCCTTTGACTATAGCCAGGAGAATTCTGCAATGTAGGCAACAAAAAATCATCTAACATCTTCACATAACGTTCTGAGTTAATTGTAAGTGCCCCGCGTCTTCAAAAAAGTATACGCTGATTATTCCTCGCTATGACATGAAGAGGTCTCTGATGCTTGCGTTTCGGTTTAGTTGTACTCCCATAGCGACAGTTAAAGTGCCCATTCAGATGAAAATGAGCTTCATCAGAGAATATGATGTTGGTGAACGTTTGTAATCCCTCAGTTATCTCGTTTACGAATTCTAGTCTTTGAATAGAAAGGATCCTAGGGCTTCAACTCCTGCACCAATTGAATTTTATAGGGATGCAGCTTTAGATCTTTGCGTAAAATGCGTTGAAGCGATGATCTTACACGTTCAAAGCACTTGCACGTTTCTGAATTGCGAGATCAGGATCAACAAAAACACACTAATTGACTCGTTCTACGTTTTCTTCTGTCTTCGATAACCTTGGCCGTCCAGACTTTAGTTTTTCTAAAGTTGAGCCAGTCTCTTTAAACTTCTTTACCCAATTCCGAATGAGAGATATGCTTGGCGCATCATTTAAGTGACGAAAATCACGAATGTTGCAAAAATTTCATCGTGCTATAGTCGCACAATTACCGTTTTTGTAAAATTTACGCACGCACAACACGTGGTCCTAAACTCCCAATCTACTATTAACTACTAAAGTCCCAAGAGCTATCGAATGACATACCTCCCGCGCCTCTTAATGTATTGTGTTCACGCAGCAAGCTGATCAATTATAAAATTTCTTTTGAGACACCTTGTATATATTTCAATTCTTGTACAGTAGTAATGTTATATATCTTACACTTTTTATAAATGGATCACAAAAATAAAAGAAGAAGTTAAAATCTTCACGCTGTATCCCGTACGCAACACAGTAGGCAGAGGGACACTAGCGTTAAGGCTCTCTGTTTTTGGAGGCTCTCTGGCTCTACACCAGAGAAAAGTGGGTTCGATCCCACTGCGCCACGACTGGCCTTAATAAATATCTGACATTGCCTTTAGTACAAGAGTGATTTATTTATTTTATTTGTGTATGCTGGTTGTCAAAAAGCGCTATTAACCTACTTATGCCAAGGCAGTGATGCTACCTACACTATATATGAACACGCACACAAGAGTGCAGCTTAGTTTAGACCTCGCGGACTTTAAAGTATATGAACCTACAACTACTCGAATTATCGCGTTTACCGCTTTGTGTCTAGCGTTTGGTGGACAAGTGCCGGTTAATACTATTTTCTCAAATCTAGCCAGCATCTAGCTAGAGGGCTATTGTCAGCAATTACAAACCATGGTGGAAAAGCCTGCTGCCAAAACGGAGGCTGGTCGATGCTGCTTCAAGACAACTTTAGACCACACATTGCACAGCAGACGACTACCAAATTAAAGACGCTTCAATTGGAGTGTCTAAGACATCCCTCGACCTTGTCCAAATAGGTGACTTTACTTTTCGAAATTTTGATAACTTCTAAAGGATTTTTCACCTACTCGACTCCGATGGGGCTGTCCAAACCGCCTTTCAAGATTTTATTGATTTCCGTGCAAATGTTTCTTTTAGTAAAGACACCAACGAACTACCTATGAGATGGCAAAAGTGCAAATATAATAATGGTTCATATTTTAATTAAATAAATACATTATATAGAAATATATAAGACTTTTTATTCCATTAGTAAGGAACTAATAGTTAAGCAATTTCCCCCAGTTATAACACACACCAGACGTCTGTAAATTTACAGTGACATACTTTACATTGTAGCCTTGACTTTAAGTATGACTTAAGCTATCCACGACGTTATCACTTAAGTACGACTTTAATTTTATATTTTATCTGACCCCTAATATTTTATTGAAATTATATCCCGATTCACCTTAACTTGTCTGCTCGTTGTTATTACAACTACCTTAAAATTTAAAAGTGTGATGTGATGCTATTTACTTGACTTTTAAACGATATTGCTACTTAAATGTGAATTAAGGCCATCGTGGCGTAATGCGTCTGAATGTAAAATGATAGTGGGTTCAATCCCATAAAATATTTTAATGATTTTCAATATTTGAATATTTTTCTAGCATTTAGTTTCGCCATTCAATAGGCGGAAACTTCTACAATACAGTATCGATGATATTGGAGGATGGTCACATAAAAAGCTGAGAGAGGACGAGGGGAAAGAAATATGCAGAGACTGTAGCGCTAGGATACAGCGTAAAAAAAATTAAACAGTAGAAGCCATTTTTGACAATAATTAGGATTTTGTAAAATAATATCGCATTGTAAGCCAAAATTAAGTCGTAATATAAGTTTTAGTCGTTACGAAGTATATGTTCATAAAAGTTATGCGTCAACTAATTATATGGGTCATGTACTTTGTACATGGAAATTTTATGCTATTACAAAAACGTAAACTGCGATTTATCTCATTTATTTGAATGAAAATAAACAAATTAAGTTTTTTGTAATGTATTTAAAGATACATATATAAACAAAAATTGTCTTTAAAACGAGTTACAAGTGGAGGACGGAGTGTTTCAACACTAGATTCTTTATTGTTACTTTGTCTAGCATTATAATAAAATGAAAGGAATTACTCTGTTATTTTAAAATAATTTTAAATTGAGAAAGGAGTGATATATGAAAATTAAAATAACGTTTACTTAGCAAAATGCAATTAAATCGGTCAAATAGGCATTATTCCATACTCAACTCCTTTAGTTCATGAAAGTCGAGGGAGCGACGAGAGACTCGATGGGAGTCAATGTTGGCGTGACAAAAATGGCGGTTTGGAATGATGAGGGGTCCACGAACATTTATCTGCTTTTGATACTGAAGAACTAAAATTTACATTTTAGTTTAGTTTTATTTTCTAGACTTCTCTTATCAATTGTCAATCTTTGGATAGAATTACATTTTTGAAATAGTCACTTACAGCACAATTAATTAATTAGCTTATAAATTATCATTATATCTGAATAATATATTATCATTATATCATTCGTTTTTTAAGAAACTAATAACTAAATTGTAATTGGAAATCAGCCGCAATATAAATTTCTTTAGTTAGATTTGTGAAGAATCACTTTTTCCTCGAGTTTTGGTGATATGGTAAATAAGAAAGACCGGAAGGAGATAAATTTTGATAGCAGTCTATGAGGAAAATAAATTTGGGAACCTCTGCTCTAAACAATAAAAAGTATAAACATATATATTTAAAAAAAAAGTCAGCTTCGCGCTGTATCCCGCACATGTTATCACTTACTTTGTTTACACTGTATTATTTTTATATTTTGCCCTTGCTGTAAATTTAATTTTTTTTTGTATTTTTTCCTTAAACTTGTAATTTATAGATGCGGTTTTAAATGTGAGCTTATATCACGATAACATATAGAGATCCTTAAAAAAATATAACGTCACAGAAGAATAAAATTCTTGTAATTGAAAAATTGTACTAAAATTTCTCCTTTACTATGTGTTGGTACTTTCCGCTTACTTAAGCCATCGCAGATTTATTGTAACTTAACGCTGACTGATGAGAATATCTAAATCTACAGTTTTTATTACATCATGTAAAGTTATTATACAAAATAATTTACATATTTTTCTAGATAATCAGGTTCACGCTGTACCCTGCACACATCAGGGTAGTCAGAGGGAACCTAGTTAAGCCACTCCGTTCCCCACTTTCTGCCGACTTCTGATGGCAGAAAGTGGGAGTGGCAGATGAAAATTTAAACGTATATAAATATTTCACTTTTTTGAGTGGGGACAAATCCACAACCGTCGCGTTATAGAATATGAAAAAAAAAAACTATAAAATGTCTTAAGACAAAATAGTTGTACCTAAAAAATTTGCGTTAATAACGCAGCCTTATGAGGCCTTGAAATAGTCACCCGGACTTATAATAAGCCCTCAGTGGAATCTTACAGCTGATTTTAACCACAGGGTAATCTTGGAAATACCATTTACGTCAAACACGAAGCCTAAAAAAGCATAAGCAAAAGGCCGCTTTAGTGCAACGGCACAGCATCTGAATACTGCGACGGTTGTGGGTTGAATGACTCAAGGGAATGTTTTATTTTTATTTCTTCGCCCTCGTAACAAGATAAGGCGGGGCGTTAAGTTCCGATACACAACTCACAATATAAAAAATAGATCGGTGATTGGGGTCGGAATGTCTTAATACTAGGTTGTCTCTGCCTACCCTATTATATGTGGGGCAGCGTGATGCAGATTAAAATACCACACTTTCCGTCGAATTTTTGAGGCATTTCGAGGGGGGGGGCTCAACACCACTTTCTTTTCTTACTACCAGATCAGAAACTAAAAATGAAAATATTAATAAATAATAATTTATTCCCCCTAAGTCGGAATCGAACACACAACCGTCGCGTTTTAGTCACACGCCAATGCGTCGGAACGCATAAATATATTTAGATAAGGTGGAAAGTTTTAGATTTAAAGGACTTTTTTCATTTCATGCAAATTACTAAAAAGGCAGCAAAAAATATGTTTCTACAGACATTTCAATTTAAATATGTGCTTACATATTGAAATTGAAAAATTATTCAGATTTGTTTTATATGCAATTTTTTTAAGTATGATGCCGTATGTTTTAAAAATGAGGCCGCCATGGCGTAATAGGACAAGGTTTCTCTGTATGTGTGATAATTAAGGGTTCGAATCCCACTCAAGAAAACGATTTATTTGGTTTCCATTGATAATTAATTTATGATCAAATGTTCTTTCACTAGTACTTATTTAGGAAAGGTATAACATTTTTAAATTAGCGCCACTCGAACCCGCGCCTCCTGGAAACCGACCAGGCGCTCTGATTACTGAGCCATACGTTCTTTCACTAACTTCACGTACATAATTAGCAAGCAGAGGGAATGATACCCACTTTTCGCCAAGTTTAGAGGTTTCACGAGGCATTACGAGTTGAGTGGTGAAACTTAGCGCCGCACTTTGCCTTGTTACCAATTCGAAATGAAATTAAACATTTGAAATTGAATGAATATTAAACTTATTAATTACCACAAATGGAAATCGAACCTTTACGTCTGCAGCTACACCACGAGTCTTGTGCCACTACGCCACGACAGCCTCATAATAGAAATAATGGTTCTTAATACAAAACTAATCCATCTAGATGTATTGTTCATTGTAATATTATAATAATAATATTTAACTGTATTGTTCATTATAACATAATATACGTAATAATAATAATATTTTGGTCGTGGCGTGGTGTAATGGGATGGGTTTGAGTGTAAGCGCAATGGCTGTGGGTTCGATCGCCGATCGGAGGAATGAATTATTTTCAGTATAAGGCCGACATGGCCCAGGGGCACAAGTGTGTGACTGTAAAGCGACATTTGTGCGTTCGATCCCCACTCGGAAGAATTAATAATTATTTCTTAATATTTTCATTTCTCCGTTCTGGTACCAAGGCAAAACCCGGCGTTAAGTTCCGCCACTCAATACTCAATACCTGGAACAATTAGGCTGATAGTGGGGAACGGAGTGTCTCAACACTTGGTCTGCTCTGCTTACACTGCTGCATGCGGGATACAGTGTATATGTAGCCGATATTTTTTAATTAAAATATTTTTTATACATTTCTGTATGTAACATTGATACATGATTCAACCGGGAACCTTTTCATTTATGCCTTCCACTTTCAAAGTTGTTGAAATTCACCTCATGTGCCAACCTACGATCTAGGTAAAACCCCCGTCTCGGAAGACATTCCTAGGACTTTACTCAAGTTAGAATAATTTGTTATGCATATAATTCTGTCGTCTATAAATAGTATGGAACAAAATCACTATGTTTATTTTAATTTATAGCTAATTCTATATACCAGTATAAAAAGTTTTTTTAAAACTAGTGATAAGATTCTCCGTAAAAAATAAATAAATAAGTAAAAATATATCTGAATTCATTCGAAACTATTTTTTACTAACATCAATCAATAATTTCTCCATTTCAATAAGTAATATTTCTATGAAAAGATATTTTTTGTAGCTTTTTTAATAATTTCCATGAGATTACAAAAAGTCAGTTAGAGCCAAAATTTTTCACTTTGTATACACATCCGTTGTAGCGCAGTGGCAAAAATGTGTGACTGTAAACGTGACGGCTGCCGGTTCGATATCAACTCAAGTAAAAAAAATAAATCAAAATGAAATTTACGCTTTATTCAGCACACATCAGGGTAGGCAGAGGGAAC
>DWGR01004580.1:0-11040 GCA_018247715.1 Heliconius burneyi
TATCCATACAAATATATTTTACAATTAATAAGGCACTACAAAAAACCACGAAGGTTTGTCTGGAGTACCATAACTCGTCTAAATTAAAGATTTAAATAATATTTCCTCAATACATTATTTAAATTCCCCTCAGTAATCTAAGTTAATTATCTAAGTTATTTATTAAGTTAGGAACCATGTATGCCCTGGTGCGCTGTCCGTATTTATTATTTGATGGTAATGAAACAAGTTTTTTTTGTGTCATATTGCGAGTTGCAATTTTATGACAAATTTTATTTTGAAACTGCGAATCGAAATAATTTTCATTTAAAATTGTAAAGTTTATTTTGTTATATATGGGAATAACTTGGCAGTATTTAAAAAGAAGGTTTTCTTCGGCCTCTTGTCCTCTTGTCCCTCTGTCTTAAGTATATAAGGTATATATTATTTTTTTTATAGGTGAAGGCAATATTTAACAGGATTTTTTAAACGTGTATTATTATTTCTTTTGTACCGTACGATCTGCTTTGTCTTCTCTATACAACGTAACATTGGCGTGCCAATGTAATATATGTGCTTAACTGGCACGCTAGGAGCGCCATAACTAAAGGACCATACCAGATCATACTTAAAAATGACGTTTATAATAACGTTTTTTTTCCTCAGGGAAAGAGTACCCTCTTCCCTACCCAACCGGTGTCGCTGTAAAAGCCAATAAGGCTAACAGCATTAATGTCACATTCGAAAAAAAAATAACGTTTTCTTATTTAAAACTATAATGCTTAAGATATTCAACCATAGACAAGTTAACATCTAACATAACATCAAAAACTACTTTTTGATTATTGCCAAAAAAGTGGAATTTTCCATTTTTCAGGTAATTTTTAAACAATTATTATAGTATAGGATATTTTAATAATTTTATAGTATAACAAATTAAATATCTAAATTGCTGTTGTTACTTTTACTATTATTTAGTATTAGTAAAAGCTAATGGCATAAAATAAACATAACTCTTAAAATTAAAGTTATATGATTTAATATCTATAATTTCCATTAACTTGATATACTTCAACATGTTTGTATGTGTCGGTTAAAATTTTTTAAAATTGTTAATAGGCAAAATCTTAAAACAAGCTGTCAACCCTTTGTTTGAGTCAAAAATTGTGCTACTCGCGTTTCTCCTTTGATCAAAAATAATGACTAGGTCTATTACCGTTTGCGTTTGTGTTCCACGAGCATAAGTTTTTTATGTTAAATATTCCAATTATATAGTTACCGGTGATCATTCATGAAAATGTACAGGAACAAAAAAGATATTGATAAACACGTGGAAAGTCTAATGTATAGATTGACACCTAAAGAGGTAAGTGATTTTTTTATTTACTTCATAACTTTAGTTATGTGTATTTCACATATTTTAAACAGTTATGTTATATTGCAGTTTAATGCAAGAGCGTATTCAATAGCTCACTTGTATTATGAAGTGGGAGATTACAGAAGCTGCCAGAAATATGTCGAACAGTCTATCTCTCATAAGTCAGATCATGCAGCCGCATATAAACTACTTGGACAGGCGCTTCATAAATTGGGAGAAAAAGAAAAAGCTATTGAACAATATAAAATTTCTTTTGATATCAATCCCAACCAGACTAGTATAATTCTAGACAGTAAGTATTCCAATATTAATTTATAATGATAATGCTAGTGTGGTTATAAATTTAATTATAGTTTTTACTTAGAAATGAAACAATTTTAAACATGTGGAATAACACATTAAAAATGTAAAAAAAATTAAAATGTGTTGGTGTTACACAATGCTCAAATGGTTATGAGATATTTTTTTAGTAATTTAGTATTTATTTTTTAGTTTGTGATTTATTGGCTGATGAAGATGTAGCTGCTGACTCTGGACGAGCTAAGTACTGGTGTGAGAAGGCACAAGTATCTTTTCCTAATCACCCCATAACATACCATCTTCGAGAGAGACTCCTTACTGTTACAGACCCGGATCCAGAAGCATTAGTCACTTTGTTAAGAAGTGAATTAGAGACAAGGCCAAATGATGCAGTGCTTCATGCAAGGCTACTAAAACATTATTTGAAAAATAGTAAACACAAGGAGGCATTTGAACATAGTTGCAACATTGAATTTGAAAAAAGTATATTTTCCAATAATTTTGCTTGGTATGAAACTCTTTCGGAAATACTTAAGTTTAATCCATTAAAAGTAAACGACTGGTTAAACCAACTACTACTTTTAACTGTCAAAGAAAAGCTTTGTGTATTGAGCTTATCTGAGACACCTACTGGGTCTGAAAAAGGTTTAGTAGAATGTTCTGAGCAACTTCATGCATATGACCAAGCAATACAATGTGTCACAAAATGTGGACCACCCTCTGGATTTGGTGAATTTTATGCTAGTTTTTTACAACATCACCATGGTCAGCTAGCACTCCATGCTGCTACCTTTTTATTGAAAAAAGCAAAAAAGGATCAACTTAATTGGAGAGAAGCTAAAAAATTTTCAACACCTTTGATGTTAGTAGCTTGGCAAACCATACCTGTTAATCTAAAAGTCAATTGGTTAACTCACACTTCTGAAAAACAGAAATATGCAGTACATCAATGGTACATAGAAGGCTCATACAGATGTTCACAAGCTGGTCATTACTTACTAGCAATGTCTCAAGATAATTGTCAAATCCTCTTGGATCAACTTTCTCAAATCTGTGCAGATTCTCACTGGAAAGACAAACTTTATGAAAAAATTTTTACAGCACCAGACCAATTGAGTAAAATAAAATCATCTTATTTAGCTTCAAATGCATTTAAAAATCCAATTTTAAGATTACCAAAAAAAAATGAAATACAAGCATATGATAATGACGCCCAAAGAAAATATCCAAGTTCTTTACATGATTTTGTTTGGATTCTCATGAACTATAAAAATTTTTTTGATTTTAAATTGAATTTGTTTGATATGTTGACACAGTCTATGACCAGTTGTGGACCTGAAACATTAAACAAGCTTGATGTTTTAGCTTTTCTATATAGTACAACCTTATCAACCCAAAAACGAAGAGATAAAAAGCTAAATTACAAAGGAAACGGACAACTAACACTTCCTGCAAACATTTCACACTTACTTTGTACCCTGCCACAAATGAAATGGTGGGACTGTGCTTATAAGCTTAGCCAAAATGAATTAGGTGCTGAATACACCGATATTCGTTCAACTTTAAGTCGAGGTATTGAAGTTATAAGATGTGTTGATAATCATGGAATGGATCCTGAATTGCTTACAATCCTAGGTCGAATTTTTAGTGAGCATGCCAAAAATGCAACAACAGTTGAAGAAAAATCAAATTATGACATTAGAGCTAGTCTTTATTATTCATCTGCTATACCAATTCTAGAAAAATTAAGAAATAAAGTTGTCCCTAAAGTGTCAGAAAACAGGATATTCGATTATGTACATGATGAAATGAGTACAAAAGAAATCAACAATTTGTTGGAAGAAAGTAAGCTTTATGTGGCTCTGTACCACTTAAATGATGGTGAATATGAAAAAGTTATAAATATGCTGTCATCTTTGAAATCTCCTCTAGCTTTATATCACTTGAGTGATACTTATAAAAAAGCTGCCTTGGAGGAAAAAAAAATATCAGGAAATGTTGACAGTGAAAATAAGTTTATAATACTAATGGAAAAGGCAAAAAAACAAGCTTATAAAGCATTGGATAAGTTAAAAGAGACAGAAATGTACAAAAATAAACCATTATATTCTGATATACAAATCCTCATAGAAGAAATAGATTCTCATAAAATAGATCCTGATTTGTCACCTAATGATGAATCTTCTGACGAAAATAATTCTGTTAGTGGATTTGTGTCAATACACTCAAACAAGGGTCTTTACCGGAATGTTAGCTCTACACCTAATCATGCAGGAAAACAAAAATTGAATGTAAATTCAACTGCTTATCGTACTGCTACCGACACAGATGTTCTTGATAGCACTCAAGTTGACACAATATATTTAGAAAGAATAGAAAAACAAATTAAAAGTCTGCAAAAACGTGATGCATCTTTTAGTGAATTCAAACAGCAAACTAAAGATTGGTTTGAAGAGAACCGAAAATTGGGAAATCATATAATTGCTACTATCAATTCTAATATGGAAAATACAATAGAGCAGTTCAAACTTCTCAAAATATATCTAGACCAAGTTAAGAATAAAATAGATGAAGATAGAAATGAATGCATAGATGTTGTGGAACTAAAAAAACAAATTGGTGATTTAAAAAAAGAAGTAAATAAGCTTAAAAAGACATCATCAGAACAAGCAATAAATGAACATGACTTGTACAGTTTAGATGAAGATTACAGATCAAATGACAATGCTACTACATTTGGAGCACAGCTCCCATTTACAACCCCACAAGCACTGCCATCTTTTGCACAACGCTTAATGCCACCTTTCCCTGTACCACCAAATCCATATCATTTATATGGTCAAAACTTTTATAATTTGTACAACCAATATTCACAGTTTGGACAAGCAACAGCTGTCCCTGGAGCTCCCCCAATATTTGATCCCTCAAGAGCTCCCATGAATTACCCAGGGATGTTCTCATCACCAGAACAAATGTATCTCGAGGCAGCACAGCTGGTACCCACATCAAATCCAGCAGGGCCCTCTGTTCCAGCTATACCTGTGCCTACAGTGTCAACTGTCCCAACACCAGCTGCCATTCCTGCATCTAAAGTTGTTATTGAGACAAAGGAAACTACCAAATCATTGCCAGTTAATGTTGTTATTACTTCTTCAGACCCCTTGCCTACCTGTACTACCACTCCAGCACCGGTCCTGAGTGTAACAATACCTCAAAAACACATTAAAGGGAGTCCTCATAATTACCAAATACCAATGCCAGTTACTAGTGAAAGTAAAGTGACACCACCTGTTTTTAGTTTTCAACCACCGAGCAGTAAAGTGGTGACATCAACTACTTCAAGCACATTGAGCTGGAATGCCAAATCAATATTTATGACAGCTCAACAGCCTACTACCTTTGGTTCAACTTTGACGAAAGATAATGATTCTAAAAATGTTGGTGATGGGGTTTTGTCTGGAAGTTCTCCTAACACTAGTCTAAATAAATCACGCACTCTTTCAGAAAGAAGTAATACTTCTATCGAAAATTATGATCCATGCCCAGATTTTAAACCAATTATACCATTACCAGCTGAAGTTGCAGTGACTACAGGTGAAGAAGATGAAGCTGTTATTTTTAGTTCAAGGGCCAAACTATTCAGATTTGTTGATAAACAATGGAAAGAAAGAGGTATTGGTGACATGAAATTGCTTAAACATAAAATAACAGGAAAGGTCAGGGTGCTTATGCGTAGAGAGCAAGTACATAAAATTTGCGCAAATCATATTATTGTCCCTGAAATGGAAATAAAACCAATGAAAAGTGAAAGTAAGGCCTACTTTTGGGTTGCTAACGACTTTGCGGAAGAAACTGTAATTTTAGAAAAATTTTGTATAAGATTTAAAACTGCTGATATAGCCAAAGATTTTTATAATTCCTTTGAAAAAGCTCGTGTTGAAGCAATTAATCAAAGTGCAGAATCACTTGAACCAGTCAAAGCAAAAAATGAAGAGGAAAGGAATATTACTACTCCAGCTGCTAGCACTCACGTTAGAGATAATGTAGACGCTCAAAGTGGAAAAACTGTAATCGGAGGATTTACGTTCTCTATGAAGCCTTCATTTAAGGTTACTACCACAACTAGTGATAAAGATGCTAAGACTGTACCAGTAGTTCCTGTAAGTAAAGTTAACGTCTTTAGTGGTTTAACATTTAAGACAGGAACTTCGTCGTCATTCAGTACATTAGCGAATGTCACTACAAGCATAAATAAAAATCTTTCAGAAACAACAGAAACAATACAGTCTGATATTAGTAAATTAAATTCTTCTGACAGTGTTGATGAATTTATACCCACAGCTGAATTTAAACCAGTCGTCCCATTGCCGGCTCTTGTGGAACAAAAAACTGGCGAAGAAGATGAATTAATTCTGTTCGAACATAGGGCAAAATTATTACGATTTGATGCTGCTGGAAAGGAATGGAAAGAAAGAGGTCTGGGAAATATTAAACTTCTTGTTCATAATAAAAATAACCAAAAGTTGCGATTGCTTATGAGACGAGAACAAATAATGAAAGTGTGTTGTAACCATACTGTAACAAAAGAGATGACTTTCCAAAAAATGCCTAAAATGGATAAAGCAGTAACATGGTGTGCTCAAGATTTTTCTGAAGGGGAATTGGTTACAGAAACCTTTTGTTTACGTTTTAAAACCATACAGGCATGTAATGATTTTATAGAAGCTGTTAAAAATGCACAATCCAAAATAGGAGATGACACCAAAGCCGCAAAAGAAGAACATAATACTTCTAAACAAAATAATCAAACAGGATTCGGAGATAAATTTAAACCCAAAGCTGGTTCATGGTACTGTGAAATTTGTTACACAAATAATCTAGAAACTTTCACAAAATGTGCTTGCTGTGAAACTGATAAGCCTGGTCTCGTTAAAATTAAAGATAATGAAATGACTACTTCATCTACTAGCTCATCTGATTGGGGTGCAAAATTCAAACCTAAGCCAGGATCTTGGGAATGTAAAGAATGTTTCATTCGGAATGAAGTAAATGCTGAAATCTGTGTTGCCTGCAATAGTCCTAAAGATGCAAATGTCAAAAAGGCAGAGTCAGAATCAGTTTCTGAAAATACGCCTAAATTCAGTTTCGGCATACCATCAAGTTTTAGTGGAACAACTAGTGTTGAGAAAACCTGTAGTTCATCTGATACCAAATTTGCTTTTGGTATTCCTCAAAATATTAATGCATCTGAGCCGGTAGTTTCCTCATCACTGTTGAACTCAAGCGCGCCGCAAAAATTTAGTTTCGGTATTCCTCAAAATAAATCGGTTACATTTGGCATTCCTACATCAACAGATGCAATAAATTTTGTTTTGAAAAAAAAAGACGAAGAGAACATTACTGTGACACCAGTAAAGCCAGCATTACTACCTATTCCTACAAAGGCTAATGCAACACCATTCGGAATGCAAAGTAGTTTTGAGTTTTCTTTTAAGCCTAAAACTTCAACTAAAGGGAAAAGTCCAGTAAAATCACCGAAAGGTAAAAAAGGTGATGAGAGTGACGATAACGAGTATGCATCAGAAGATGAAGGCCATCATATTCACTTCAGTCCAGTAATTCCAATGCCAGACAAGGTAATTATTTAATTTAACAAATGATGTAACATGTGACAAAAAGTAAATAAAATTAACAGTAATCCTTTTACTATCTAATACAATGTCAATTTTTATTTTACAGATTGAAGTTGTTACTGGCGAAGAAGACGAAGACGAACTTTATGGACACAGGGCAAGGTTATTCAGGTATTCAAGTGGAGAATGGAAAGAGCGAGGTACTGGCGTTATTAAAATATTAAAACATAGGGTGTCAGAGAAACTTAGGTACTATAAGCTCAATACTTATTTATTAACTTATTTCACATTTATATAAAAGTTTAAGACACAGTTATATTATTTTCTAGGGTTGTTATGCGCAGGGAACAGGTGCATAAAATATGCCTTAATCACGCCTTGGTACCTGATAACATGTACAAACCAAAAGACGAAAGGACATGGTTCTTTGTGGCTAACGATTTTAGTGAAGGAGAAGTAATGCTTCAGCAATTTTGCATCAGATTTGCTAATAAAGAAATTGCTACCCAATTTAAAGATGCCATAGATAAGGCTTTGAAAGAAAAAAACTGTGTCATCAGTAACCAAACCAGTGAAAGCAAGAACCAATATTCAGAGGATGTTATATTTATAACTGAAATACAAGCAACTAATGAAGAGAAAAAAAAAGCAAAAGAACTTATGCTCCCGGAAAATTTCTTTACCTATAAAAATAAAGAAACATGTAAAGGATGCAGGGGCTGCGACCAGGACGAGGATGTTGAAAATGAATCTGATCAAGCGTCCGGCAATCAACACTTGTTGACAAAACAAAGTTCACCAACCACTCCGGATAAAACATCCACGTTTAATTTCCAAAGTCCGAATAATTCGCTATATGGTACACCTAATAACTTTAACAACACTATTGACACTACAATATTCCGTACTCCTTTGAGTACTAATGGTTCTAATGCTAAAAGTTCTTCAAATATTACAGGAAGCTTAAGTATTGCTGGAGATGATTCAACAAATAAGGAAAATACCTTAACAGACAGTTCACCTAATGTCATCAAGCCAGTATCTTTTGTGAGTGCTGGTTTATCTAGCACGTCAACTGTTCTAGCCCCACCCAAATTAACTGGCGTTAATGTAATATCAAGTGCTAATGGGTCGTCAGCTCCTGAATCTGTATTTGGACAAGCAGAAGCAAAATCTATATTTGGATCAACAGAGACTAAATCCATTTTTGGCCAAAGCAACTCAATTTTTGGTGAAAGTAAATCTATATTTGGCGAATCGAAACCTTTGTTTGGTTCGTCCTCAGTCAAACCTGCTGTGAGCTTCAATCTCAATACTGGTAAAGTCGATACACAGTCAAACGATGTTAAATCTATATTTTCAGCTGATGGAAAACCTTCTGTTAATTTATTCAGTGGGAACTCTCAAGGAAGCATATTTGGTCCTGCGGCATTAAAGAGTTCTCAACCTGGGGGTATTTTTGGTAATACTGCAACATTTACCTTTGGAACTGCACTACCAAGATCAAATGAAAACAAGTCAGAATTAAGTGTTAAACCAGAAGTTTCTTCTGGTAAACCGGATGATCATTCATTACAAGCAAATAAAAACTTGTTTAGCAATTTACCAAATCCGAAAAATAATGGAAGTCCTTGGGGTAATATATTGGCTGATAAACCGAAAGCGGAAGATATTATAGATGACAAGAGTATAGAACCAAAGAAAAATACTGAAGCGGTAGTTTTTACTGATAATTCAGTAAATGAGAAGACTCCTTTCACATCAGACAATGCACTTACCTTTGCAGCTTTGTCTTCGAGTGTATCTGGATTCGACATACAAAGTTAGTAACAAGACAATAAACATAACATCTGTTGCTTTATATGTGTCCATTAACTAATTTAGCTTATTTTATCCTCAGAAAAATCTAACTTCCAATGGGAAGGTGCTGGGCAACAACTTTTCACATCTTCAAAAGACAGTGCTGATAAATCTAAGAATGACACTGAAGCAGATGACGAGTCGGGTGCCAAGGCCAATGTGGAAGAGGATTATGATCCTCATTATGAACCCATTGTACCCCTTCCTGATAAGATTGTTGTGACGACTGGAGAGGAAGATGAAGTAAGTAGAAACTTTATAATTTTTTAGGTTAAGCACAGGGTTAACCTAGTGTTAAGGCCCTCTTTTCAACACTTTCCGCCGAATTTTCGACTAAATAAAAACTATAAAAAAATATTTAATTTAGTATTTGCGAATTTTTACTATCACACAGATTTTTAAATATTTTTTACATAATACATAATTATGTATATGAGATCGTCTTGATACAGTGACGTAAATAAATAAAGACGGAGTGTCTTAGTTTCCTTTGCCTACTTGCTATATGCGATATACAGCGTGAATCTAAAAATATACCTCATCTGGTTTTTGTGACTATTGCACATTCATAAACATAATATGTTAAATGTGTTAATATTTTATAGGCATTATTTAATATTAAATTTAAAGCATATAAACAGAATCACAATTGTATGTGTTAATAAATAAACAATTTTATTTATTCGAATTAAAATGAATCATTTAGAGGTGCTATTTAAAACCGACGAGGCTTTTAGTACATGTATATTAGAATGGCATTTTATAATTTAAAAAATATTTATAATATTTATATATATTTAAGGAAAAATTATTTAATTTAAATATATATATATTTAAGGAAAAACTATTTGGTGAACGTTGCAAATTGTATCGCTACGATGAGAAGACTCGAGAATGGAAAGAGCGTGGTGTTGGAGAAATGAAAGTATTATATCATCCAGAACGTAAAAGTTATAGATTGCTTCTTCGCAGGGAACAGGTAATAAAACTTTTTGGACATAACATTTTCCTTTCATTTCACATTATATATGTAATATTGGCTATAATTGTTTTAAATTATAGATTTTATTTAGTTTTATAATTTCTATTCACTTATAAAACAAAGAAATATATAAACAGTTTGCACTTGCATGCTTGCATTCATAATACTAATAAAAATCACATACAGTTTCAAAACACTTATCAGCAATAGATCTAAGAACATCGAATAACATTTTATAGTGGTGTTCCATACTAAAGAAAGAAAAATATTTTATAAAAAGGTATAAAAATTTAAACATGGCGTTTCTCAAACCCTCAAGATTTTAGAAAATATAAGATTTGTAGTTAACATGCTATATATGCTGTGAATATATGTATAGATTGATAAGCATTTTCTATAATATCTGTCCCAGTTTCACCCACTTGAACTATTTGATTGCTTTAGTGTTCTAGTAGCATTATGATTTAAGAGGTAATATCTATACATTGAAAACTTGTCAGTATTCTCCGCTCGACGGCCGCAAACCGAGGTTCGAGTCCCGCAGGGGGCGCCCATACAGTTGTCGACTTCCTCACAGGCAGCCACTTAGTGCTTGCATTTCTTCAGGGACAGAGTACCCTCTTTCCTATCCAACTGGTGTCGCTGTAAAAGCCAATAGGGCTAACAGCATTAACCTCATGTTTGAAAAAAAATGTCAGTATTCAATAAAACAGCATTTTTTTGAACAAAGCTATTTAAATTGCTAAACTTTTTTATTTAAGAACCGATTCGTATGAAACAAACACTAAATATTAAGTGAAGTTTACTAGAATACAATAGTGAAAACTGCATTTCAATTGATTAAGTCATTTCTGATATTAATAGTTCAGACAAAATAATAAAAAAATACTTGATTTCTTAAAATCAAC
>DWGR01004581.1:0-11039 GCA_018247715.1 Heliconius burneyi
ATAACATATTTATGTATGTGTCTATATCTATCTTCAATATTAAACTAAAAAGTAACAATTTATTTCTTGTTGTAGGACCGCACATATTAGTGCTTGGAGGATACGAGTGGGCTCATCATTCACCAACAGTGGAGGCGTACACTACTTTATTGATGAATTTATCAGTCATCCTGATTATATAGGTCCAGCTATTCACAATGATGTTGCAATTGTGAAAATCTCATCATCTGTTGTCCTCTCTAACACAGTCGGGATCGCGTCGCTTGCCTTGCCTGGCACTGTCATACCTGATAATGCCGTAGTGACCGCTTTAGGCTTTGGTCCGATAAGGGTATGTACAGTAGTTGAATTCAATATAAACATTCTATTATTTAAAATACATAATGATCGCCCCACTTTATAAATATCATACCACCCTTTCATAATTTATTCATTATTTTTTATTAATAATTTACCAATTTTAAACGTGGTTTTAATAAATATTTTTAATTCTGAGGCTGTAAGCGTGATAGGTTGTGGGTTCGATTCCTGCTCGTGAAAATATGTTATTTTATATTATTTACTAGGTTCATTCTGCCTACTCTGCTATTTGCAGAATACAGCGAGTAGCTGAAAAAATAATACAAAAAGTTGTCGTTTTCAGTTTGATGCTACTCGACCTACAACGCTTCAAAGGGTTCACATAAACGTTATAAATCACAGTATTTGTGCTTCTCGTTATGAATATTTAAGAACTATTCCGGAATTCGAAGATATACCACCTGTAACTTCCGACATAATTTGCGCTGGTGTTCTAGATATAGGAGGAAAAGGTACCTGCGGAGGTGACCGAGGTGGACCTTTGATATATAATTCAACCGTTGTTGGAATAATTACTAGGGGACAGAGCTGTGGGCAACCATACTTCCCAGCGGTCAATGTTCGTGTGGATTCTCACTATGAATGGATTGCAGCAACTGCTAATTTGAACGGAGAACAATAAATGTTATGTACAATTAAGTAAGAAATATTAAATGAGTGTTTTTTTAAAAAACAATATACTTGTTTTTTTCTACATAATTTCCATTAATATTAGCTTCTATTACATTTCTAGAAAGAAGTACTCTATTTTCTACTAACATTTCTCCTATATAATTTAATCTACAAAGGTATGCTAACAACTATTCAAATATTCAAAATCTTGATATGTTTTTCATTAAGGTTAAATTATTTTATTATTTTCTATTAATAAATATAAAAAATGAAATTTAAAAGAATGCAATATGACGAAGAAGCTGTGTAACATTCATGAACATGAATATTTATAAACGTTTTAAAGAAAAAATTATTTAAGATAAGATAATTTCTCGTGAACTCCTTTCTTCATAACTGTTTTGAAATTTGGCATATGTCAGAGGAGGCAGGAGAAACATAGTGTCCGTTCTCCGCTTTCCGCCTAATGTTCAAGAAATTGCGTGTTGAGTGGTAAAACTGATGACAGCAAGGATAGAAGTTGCCAACTTTGATTTGGTATTTATTTTTATTATGATAAAACAATATTAATTAAAATTTATTTAACACTGGCAACTATATTACTAAATAAATTTTAGATATCTAGTATAAGATTTTAGATAACTAGTTCTGTAAAGTATTAGGAATCAAATACACCGTTTGAATTTCCAGTTTTTGATTGAAACATTGAGTAACTCTCAGTTAAATTTCTCAAATAATTAGAGTACTCTATCCTCTACTTCGTCTAAGCAATAATTCTCTTTTCGTTCTAAAATCTCATATCTTAAGATTCATCAGTCCGGAATTGAAAAATTATAACTAGATATGTAGTGACCGATCCAATTATCTGGAACAAAAATGTGTTATATAATGAATGTGTTTCTTCGCTCTGCCATCGAGGCAAAAGCGCGGCGTTTAGTTCTGCCACACAACACGCAATGCCTCCAGAATTCAACGGAAAGTGGGGAACAGAGTGTGTTAACACTATGTTCCCTCTGCCTACCGTGCTGTGTGCATGAAATAAATGTATGTATGTTATTACCACTGCTTGATTAAGCAGCACCTACAAAAAAATATCTATTTTGGCTTTTATGTCAATATTTTTTAAAAATTAAATATACCCACCGTAACCGTCAATGGTCTTGACAAGGTGCACACTCCCAGGGGCGAGTACGTAGGGCGATCCAAAAGAAGCTGCTTGGTGAAAAGATCTAATTCTATAATTATTGGATCCGTGACGCTCGCATGACGCATCAGGTGAGAGGCAAGTAACCTTGTCTTATCCATCTTAAAGTATATAAAATTAATAGTTTAAATATCTAGTTTAGTTTTTACCTTGGGCGCCATCTGGGAAAGTGGGAAACAGATCCTCTGCCTAACCTATAATATATAAAAATAATTTTTATATGTGTGAGGGATAAAACGGGCGCCGGAGCCCGGCATTACCTAATGCGAAACGCAGTGGCATAAAGCCACTACTTCCCACCGCTGTTAAATGCCGAGGGTGGTAATGAACCGGTCCAGTCTGCCCCCCTGAAAGGCCCCATTATTAAATTCTTAAATAACTTTAAGCATAAATTGACATCCCTGATTGTGAATATTTGAAAGCGATCTTATCAGTTCAGGATATTTTTGGAAACCTTTGTTTAAATATTTTTTTAAATACTTCCCATACCTCCCTTTGCATCTGAAAGCACGGCTCCACTACCAACATCATGCATACTATATGGAAGATACCCCAGCCTATTTGTAATAACAAGTTTGATACAAGGCTTTGTTGAGGTGACGTATCTATAAAAGAAAATATATGGCTAAATACAGACATTGTGATTAATATAATCGTTGTTAAAAGTGGTAGGCAGAAGCACCCTAGTGTTAAGACACTCCGCTCCCAAATTTCCATAGCAAACATGCAAGCATTGAAGCATTGTGGGTCACCTGTTTGAAATCAACGCCTCTCTTTGCCTCGACACCAGATATGATTAAATATTTCATTTCCTCGAGTGGGAATCGAACCCACAACCAGTCGGTTTTACAGTCACACTTCATACTCCTGCGCCACAATTGGCCTCAGTTAATTTAATTATTTAAGAGAAAAAAAAGACGACTGTATATTATTTGTTATTGTACCGTACATAAATCAGTTATCAAGTAGTAGGGTGTAATCACTAATTGTAGAAAGAACGAAGCTAGGTTAAGTAATAGCAGAAAGCCATGTTCCTTATCAATATCCCGGAAAATGTCGCAGACCCAGCCGTACGCGATAGCGAAATCGCTTACTGTCCGCTTATCTTCCAGACGAGATTGCTTCGAATTATCTGAAATAATTAATATATGGTTTAATAATCTCTGTGTATAACGATTACAAATGAGTATTTTTTCCACAAAACAAAAACAAGCCCGTCAATTGCAAGTCGAACTCGTTCGCCGAGGGTTCCGCACCAATTTCAGAATTTTTGTAAGGTGCACTTACTGTACGTCAACGGTAAGCGTGATAATTTTTGAATTTTCAACGTTTTTTGTGACTATTTACGGGCTGATACTGGTTTTACATATAATATTAACTACAATTATATCTTTGTAATAGTTGTTATATGTACCTAAATATAAATTACGAATTAACGCATTTTTTCCACTTTTTATAGTTACTGCATGTTCTCACTTCTTTATTATGAAATTCGACAATTTCATAATTCTCCGGCAAATACACCGTAGGTTTTGATTACGAGCAGAGAAATGTTAATATTAATAAATAATAATTTCATTCATCTGATTGGAAATCAAATCAGCATTTGTCGTGATTACAGCCACACGTTGTGCTGCTGCGCCACAATGGTATTATCTTATACTATATTTCATAGTAATTAAAACATTGAAAAGTATATATTAGGAAGATTAAATATGTAGGCCGAAATTTGAGGCCGTCGTGGCGCAGCGGCACAAGGGTGTCACTTCGTGCGCTGAAAAATCGACTGGTTGTGGGTTCGATCCCCACTCGAAGAAGTGAAATATTTATTTACGTTAATATTTCCAATTTCTTCGCTCTCGTGTCGAGGCAAAGCGCGGCGACTTCGGCAGAAAGTGGGGAACGGATTGTCGTAACGGACACTAGGTTCCCTCTGTCTCCCCTGCTATGTGCGGGATAATAATAAAAATATAGGAAGTATGTACTTACCATTACACTTATTATTTATACCTATAGAGTCAATAACATAATTAATAGTTTTAGGATATTTAATTTTAATCGTTTCTATTCGTTGATCGGGAGTTTGTTTCAACTTGGGGCTTATATTTATTACGTTTTTATCTGTAAGATAAAATTTATTGCCATATAAAGTAAAAAATAATTACATAACAGTTAAATTATAGAAATACAGTATGAGTTATATATTTTTAGAATTTAGTCTTCTCTTTTATGTATTTTTTGAACCTATCAAGACACCCAGACCATTCTTATCTTCTACATATTACATACATGTGTATACTTACGATAGTGACACATACTTAATAATGCCTCAAAAACTTCCATGATTATCAATAATTATATTAATAAATCTGTCAGCGTAATTGTGTGTGCTTAGGGGCACAAACGTGTATATGACTGTAAACGCGACAGGTTGTGGGTTCGATTTCCGTGGCGTTGAATTCTGCCACTCACGTCTTCAGTAGAGTAGTAGTTCAGTATCTTAAGACTAGGCTCTCCCTCTGCCTACCCTGCTACATCCATGGATACAGTGTAAAGGTTAAAAGAATATATTTGTATTTAAACTGCATACCTTGATTAGAAGATAGGTTTTGTAGTCCAAGGTTCAAAAGTTTTAACGAAGACTGGAGATAAAATGCAATTAGCATGAATTGAAGTTGACTTAACAAGACCAAAAAGTACTCATAGAATAGAAACGAGTACATTAGCAACGTACGTACTAAAATATAATACAGAATTAAATTATTTAAGAGTATAGGAAACATCTGTAAATTTTTTAAATTTCTAAAAAAGTAATTACAAAAATAATACATTTTTACATATGTATATATATTTTTTCATTTTTCCCTGAATTACATTCAGATGCTATGTCGCTTTACCACGATGACCTTTTTATTAAGAAAAAATCAGCTTCATGCTGTATCCCGCACACAGCAGGGAAGGCAGAGGTAACGTAGTGTTAAGACACTCCGTTCCCCACATTCTCTCAAATTTTGGAGCCATTGCGTGTTGAGTGGCGGAACTCAACGCCACACTTTACCTTGACACCAGAGCGAAAAAATGGAAACATAAACGTAAACAAACATTTCACTTCCTCGAGTGGGTATTGAACCCATAAACATCACACAAACGTCGCTTTATAGTCACTCCCTTGTGCCGCTGCGCCACGACGGCTTCTTTATTTAAACTTATTTTTATTCTCCAATTACCTTCTCTACCATGAGCAATGGCTTCCAATGCATAACCACAAAGATCGAAACATATTAAAATCCACAAGCCAACACAAGTTAGTAATATCGTAAATATTTTATACTTCTCTCCAGAATCATTTTCAATCTTAACTCCAATGAAAATTTTCATCTGAAAGACATTTGAAAATGTAGTTATTACTGCTATTAATAAATTAACATTTTATTAGGAATTTATCTCTTGAATATTAATTTGTATGTAGAATTTTTTTCCCCTCTTTCCTTGGGCAAAGAGAACTTGCGCTGGCCTGTAGTACTTACTACTTCTGATCTCATGGCTGTATAGAAGAGCAAGGAGCTGCATGGTAGATTACATGGAGCCCTAGTGGGCCGGATCTTCCTTGTCTTGGTTACATTTCGGGTTTTTTTCGGGAAAACTGAATGTTTTATCTGTGCAAATTATCAAGACACGGAACTACCAGAGATATTATGAAAGATGGCACTATCGACATCTGTCGGAAGTGTCATCGAACTGGGTAGACATATTGTCCCTCAGTCGTATTATCTGGTTGTTCTCATCTTTCTAATGATGAGTATTTGCATAGATACAATCAAGTAGCCAAGATAATACATCAGCAACTTGCTTTTTAATATGGCCTTGTGGAATTAGAGGTGCCTTACTACAGGTACAATCCCATGTGTATTCTTGAAAATAGCTGTGCTTTGCTCTACTGGGATCTTAACTTAATATAATGTATGTATAACCTTCTCAATTTCATTTAGACAACGAATAACACAAGTCAAACGTGCCGGGGCCCTGTAGACGGCGACACTAGCAATAAGTATTATTATGGTGAGATTTCCCACCCATATCACACGGGATGTTGGAGTGCGCACGCGTAATGACCTTGCGGGTTCAGTCAGCAGGTCCAGTGCGAAACCGGAAAGTACCACACAATCTAAAACATTATATATTTTAGTTTAACTTAAACCAAAATATATGATAAATATGAAATGCTGTGCTACTAGTATAAGCTCATAGATACTTGTAATACCATTGTCCAAATGCGATCAAAATAAATTTATCTCTTTTCAATAATAACATACAAAATCAAAATCAGCTTCACGCTGTCTCTCGCATACAGAAGGTTCGGCATGGGAAACCTAGTGCTAAGACACTCAGTCCCACTTTCCGCCCAATTTTTCGAGGTGTTGAGTAGTGGAACTCAACGCCGGATTTTTTGCCCTGGTGCCAGAGCAAAGAAATTAAAATAATGATAATAATGAATAATTGATTTCCTCTAATGAGGATCAAACCCACAAACGACGCCACACCCTCGTGTCCCTGCGCCACGACGGCCACAAAAAAGATTTTTCGAAATAGTTATAATATATTTTAAGGCAATAGAACAAGTTACAGTTATTTGAAAAGTAGCTAAGTATTTACTTATAGCTGTAACAAGAAGATAGCTATAAAACGTGAAAGGACGAGAAATGCGAAATCCATTCTTGGTATCAGTTATAGGGGCTACTCCAGCCCAACGAGATATCTGCAACACACAACTTAGGGCACGTCTTGGCTTCATTGTGTCTAACTTAAACTGGATTTTACTTCGCCCTAAATGACCTAAATACTTAGCTATTGATAACAACATTAATAAAGAAACGGTTTAATAGTTTCTGTTTATCTAGACAGGATCTACTTAAATTGCTTCTTTATCAATGATTGAATAAATATTAAATATATGAACATAGCTATAGGTACGCTTGATATCTTTCCAATGCCATCGAAATGGAATAAAAACAAATACATATATTGTTTTTAGTATAACATGAGTAGAATAAATATTTGTAGCAGTGACATGTGAAATGTTTATCTAACTTTGAAATATTAGTCTTTTCATAAAACCATATAACGTTCTACTGTGTTTTACTACATGTATTTGGTCCGTTTCAAATATTTTAGGCGTAGCGCAGCGGCACAAGGGTGTGACTGTAACGCGACGGTTGTGGGTTCGATCCCCACTCGAGGAAGTGAAATGTTTATTTACTTTTATTTTTCCATTTTTTCGCTCTGGTGTCGAGGTAAAGCGTGGAATTGAGTTCTGCCACTGAATATGCAATGCCTCCAGAATTCGGCAAAAAGTGGGGAACGGAGTGTCTTAACACTAGGTTCCCTCTGCCTACCCTGATGTGTGCGAGATACAGCGTGAAGCAGATTTTATATATTTGATTCAAATATTTTATTTACTATGTCGATCTTTTCTCCTTATTTTCAATAATGGTGATATTTATAGCAGAAGTTCTAAACAGACTACGAGTAAGGCTAATTATATATACACGTTTAGCTTTGTTATAAGAGCGAAAAAATTAAATTATTTCATTATCCCATTGTTGTAGTTCCCTACTTGGAAGAAAAAAATATTTTCACGTTTAATAACTTTCCCGTTCAAGCAAGACTAGATGTGGCGTTGTGTTCTGTCACTTAAAGAACCCAATGCTTAGACATTTCTCTCTGCCTACCCTGCTAGAGGCGAAGATGGGAATTAAGAGATAGGAAACAGAATATATGCGGTATAAGTGTAAAAAACTCGGTTAAGTGCGAGTCGGACTCGCCCACATGGATCCGTACCAATTTCAGGAAAAAAATACTTACAAAGGGGAATACGGGAATGCGTACCAACCAGCGTCAAACCAAATTTATTCTCAACTATTCCGGTTTCCATGTAACTTTTCACTACCAACAAGATTTTAACATAGTTTACCCGCAATATTTTAGATATTCGGAAAAATTCAAAGACGCCTGATCATATTATTTACCAATATTTAATTTCTATCATTATATTTATTTTATTTGTTTTACATTATGCTCTTGTGAAGTCAGAAGGTAATTATAGGAAAATATTGCGATCGTTGTCAATTTATAAAAGGAAGTATCAATTGTAGACGGAACGCTACTTTCGCCAATTTTTCGGAAATATATAAATTGTTTTTTATTTATTGTCTCTTTTTAATGTGGTTTAAAATACGGCTACAATAAATATTAAACATACATATAGAATAAATTATTTTTGATAATAGTGTACCGGTGACGCAATTTGATACGGGATATGAGCATTTGTTCCTTAATTTCTATTGTTATTTCTTCTTTTATGTCAAATTCCATAGCTTGGAAGTACCCTATAGGTTTTAATGACGCAGCTTTCAAAAAAAATGCAGCAAAAACGATGCATAAATTCCTTCCACGCGCCACGGAAATGTAGAATGGCCTACCCGCGGCAGTAATTCCAGGTCGATATGATATGGATACCTTCAAAAAGTACGTCTATCTCCACCTTAATGGCCGGCAACGCACCTGTAGCTCCTCTGGTGTTGCACGGGGTCGTGGGCGGCGGTGATCACTTACCTTCAGGAGACCTGAACGCTCATTTGCCTTGTCCTTTTCCTATAAAAAATGTATACAAAAAATGTATACATATATAACCGATGTACAGACGGACAACAACGTGATCCTCTTCATCACGATGTTGGATAATTTATAATTGATAAGGGATCCGTTTTTATTTTACGTACGGAATCCTAAAAATATAAATAAATTCTATTTTCTCGTAGTTTATTACTAAAATTTTCTATGCATACTCGTATATTTATATGAATTTCTGCTCTAAATTAAATTATGATATATTAAAGAGTCTCCCGAAATTCCAGAGTGTGTGAATTTAAAAATATCACGATTCCTTAATTAACCACGTGTAATAATCACTAAGGCACATCTCTAATATATAAAATGTTAAGTTTTATTAGTTCTACACGGGAAATAATACAAATACAAATAATAATTGTGAAAACCGTCATTTTAAACGTTTTAATATATGTGATTTAATTAATATTAAAAATAATATTATTCCACGTCATCCTCCGTGGTATTTTGTGATTTTTTTACTGTGTCCAAAATATTGCCGTCAGCAGTCATGGGTCGAAGCATCGCTTGAAATGTTCCAATCATCATTTTTGTATCCTGACCTCCTGGAATTTGCCTTTTCGATCTAAATCTCTTTTCCTCTGCAACTGCGTTTGAATTATCTTCTTGAATATTTAAAAATGTTTTAAATTTTGAATTTCCTTCAGTACCTTCTTTAGTAACTTCCTCAGCATTTGCTGAAGATGTCTCCAGAAACGAAGGTTTATAATCACTCAACTCATTCTGTAATTTATACAGATTGGAAGAAAGACAATTTGAAACCAAAATCAAAATTAATAATATATGATGCATTTTATCCTAAATACTCGTAGCTTTATGCCTGCTAAACTTGTAATTTCAAAAACTCTAATAGGGACTTGCATTCGTGTTTCTTTTTATCAGCCCTTCATTTAAATACTAGGCTAATTATATTTCACGTGCAAATTATAATTATGAAAATTTTACTAACATACAGGTTGTTTTTTTATGTACGTATTTGTTTTATTATTTTAGTTCTATTTATACTTAATTTTTTTACGCATACATAGTCTGGGGAACCTGGTGTTAAAACACACCATTCCCTTTAAGATACTTCCATTCTCCACTAATATTTTAAATAACTTATATGAAGTATAAGAAATATATTTATATACTCGTAAATTATAAAAAAGTATATCATCATATATAGCCAGCGGCACAAAGAGCCGACTCGTGACGAGACCACTGTCATTTCAGCGTGCTAATTCTTTGGGGCATGTTCTCTCGTGTCGAATCCAATCCTTCAGAGATACTCCAAGAATAAGCCTCTCCATAACACTCTGAGCGAGTTTAAACTTATGGACAATTCACACTAAATAATTAAAATCTAGTGTAAAATAAATTAAGAAAACTTCGTATGCCGCTAAAAAGATTTGATATTATTGTCAAAATTAAATAAATCAGCTTCACGCTGTATCCCGCACACAGCAGGGTAGACAGAGGAAACCTTGTGTTAAGACACTCCGTTTCCCAATTTCTGACGAATTCTGAAGGCAATGCGTGTTGAGTGGCAGAACTCAACGCCGGCCTCTTGATATAATTGAAAGATAATAAAATTAAGCTAACCGTAGGAGAGATCTGAATATGATGATCTGAATAAATTATAAAAATCGATTGAGGCCGTCGTAAGGTTACGTGTATACGCGACGGTTCGGTTCACCTATTTTTTTACTCTAAACGCCTTAACTCTACAATCTCTTCTAACTTCAAAAACTACATATTAATCAAAGGTTTAGCTTTACCGCTTACCATCGTCACATTGGGGAAAGGTGCTGATATGGAACCAAAGGTAATAGTAGCGAATTTACTCATTTTAGCCATTCATTTTCACTAATGTGTAGAGGTAATGTTAAGGTTTGTACCTAAAGTATAGAGCCAGAAACTTGGCTCTATATAAGATCTAATAGCTTTTTGACAGTGAGTTGTCGTCTTGGCAATGTTTTACATGAAAATATTTCTGGTAGGATTTTATTTCTTTTTGTAAAATTACACAAAGCAAGATGCAAATCTTGAGATTGACGCGTGGTGGGATGAGAATAGACTTGATTCGGAGCAAGTGACTGACAAGTCAAAAAGGAGTAGATTATCTACTAGGCACGGCAATCTACTAGGAATGACAAGAGATGAAAGACATGTAACTAAAAGGGTGATACCTTAT
>DWGR01004582.1:0-11039 GCA_018247715.1 Heliconius burneyi
ACGACGACGAGATAGGTGCTGTTATATTCGACAGTGACTATAAAGTCAACTTGCCCAAGTTGTATAAAGCTATCACTTACTTGAAGAGGCCGGAAGTACACTTTATTAACGGCGCCACTGACAGATATGTACCTTTGAAGAACGGAAAGCTGGCTTTAGGTGAATCCTCTTGTGAATTGTTATATATACCTGAGTATATATAGATATAAACCTTAGTCTATAATAGATAGTTAAGGCACAATGGGTGTCTTACTATACGATGTCTGTGGGTTTTATATTCAAAATTTTAGACATTCGATTAACGGAGTTTGTTTCCGCAGATCAATATGACCCTGTCCACAGTACTATAAAATATAAATCACGTGGAAAAATTACCTTGTAGGGACTGCTCATCATATTTTTTTTTCCATTATAATATTGATCATTTATAATAAATCCCCCCATAATTCCAAATCAGGGAATCCTAAATTATCTATTTGTGACGAAACATGTGTGTGTGTGTGTGTGTGTGTGTGTGTGTGTGACGAAATGTGGTGTGTTTTGTTCTCAAGTATCCAAATATGTTTTATGGTTATGAAATTAAAAATCATTAAAAATATTTTTTTTTAAAAAAAACTTCATTTTTCCACTTTTATCGATGTTTCATCACTAATAAATATAATTAAGGGTTCTCTAATTGAAAATATGACTGAAAGTGATGATGATGATATCTTTAGAAGGCAATTTTTCCACGTATATTTTAAAACATTGTGTCGCTCGAGGAACTCGAGGAAATGAAATATTAATTTACGTTTATATTTTCATTTCTTCGCTCTGGTGTCGAAGCAGAGCGCCGCGTTGAGTTCTGCCACTCAACACGCAATGCTTCCAGAATTCGGCAGAAAGTGAGGAACGGAGTGTCTTATCAGTAGGTTCCCTCTGCCTACCCTGCTGTGTGCGGGATACAGCGTGAAGCTGATTTTTTTTTTATTTTATATAATTTCTACCACTAGGTACCGGAGTATTCAGTGACATAGTGAGCGAGGAAGCTAAACGAAAACCAACATTATTGGGGAAGCCCGGTGAATCGTTCGGGGAATTCGCTATGAAGCGAGCGGGCGTTAACGATGCCAGTCGAGTGTTATTTATTGGTGATATGTAAGTAGAATATAAAACGTAGTAGCTATTTATATATTTTATTGTTGTTCTAAGATGAATTTATTATGAAGTTTAAGAAATTATGAGTGTAGGTTTGAGTTCCGGTTGAGGATATTTTTGATATATGTTGTGGATTATAGATGTATCTTTCTTTGGTCTGTTGTAAATAGTGGAAAGAATTACAGTTGCACAATTTGTTTGTTATTCTTTTTATTATCATTGGTGCATTAGTATATATATATATATATATATATATATATATATATATATATATATATATATATATATATATATATATATATATATATATATATATATATATATAAATATATATATATATAAATATATAAATAAACTATTATCAAAAGATTGCACCCAAATATATGTCCAAATATAGAGCTCCATATAGGTTCCATTTTCAAATCATTTAAAAAGATAACTCGCTGATCAGACTGTTGAAAATATTCTCTCAAGCGGATTTAATCCTTAAACTCATATAGCAATAGCTAAAAGTGTAAAAATTATATTTATAAATATTCTATGATCAGAATTTAAAAAAATGTATTTAAAATTTCCTTTTACAGGTTAGATCAAGACGTCGGCCTCGGTAAAGCTATGGGCTTCAAAACACTATTAGTATTAACCAACAAAACCAAAGAAGATATGATGAATCATAAATTGAAACCGGATGTGTACGCTGATTCTTTAAGCAGCTTAGTTCCTATTTTACTTAATGAAAATCCAGAATTAGCTGAATTTGATTGCTTATTTGATTAGATGAAGAAGTTTCATACCAAAATGCAAATGCAAATATATTATTGCATGGACACTCTATTTCATAATTTATAATTTTATTATTTTTATTTTTCTATGTTAATATCTCTTTAATTTAGCTGATGAGCAGCTTTATTCTGCACTTGCTACTTATTATTTATTTTCTTGTTTATTAATGTACTGTTTTTTTTATTATTATTATTTTTATTATATGACATAAACTTCTCTCATGCACTTGTATTAAGAAAGGGTTAAAATATTTTTTGTTCGATCAAGTTGCATCAAAATCTCTCAAGTCAATTGTGTGATTTTTATTAAATTATATATTAAGTAAATAAACAAATAGAAAAAAAAATATTATAACTTTTGTAAGCTTAGTAAATTTACTATACGGGTGTAATTTTTGCAAGCAATTAAACCATTTACTTAGCGAACGCTTTGGATGTTATTTTGCTGCGGTGAGCTTTACGTGTTATTGACTATAAGTATATGAAAAACTGAAAAATATTGTTTTTCCAACCCCTCTGGTCAATCGGGGTATATTTTGATTGATTTTCATTTTTAAAATTTAAAGCATATTTATTGAAATGTATATATGTATTGACTCTTTATCGCACATTTTTAATGTATTTTACCAATATGATAACAAATTATATATATTTTTTTTTCAATTGCGTCAATTTTGTTAATATAACAATAATATTGTACTAGTAATTATTTTGATAACGTATATTTTGTTACGTACAATTTATCTTTATATTTATTTTAATATTAGATTTATATTCGAAGGATACCATTTAAAAATTCTTAAAATCGATTTGCACACAAAATCTTAATATATTTTATTTTGATTAAAAACAAAACTATATACGTAAAGACTAAACGATTTCACATATTATTATTGTATTGTAGATGCTAGGATGCACTTAGAATTCAAGCAACAGGCTTGCATCTTAAATGGAACTATTTAACCGGATCGATAGTTCTTATATACATTTTTGGAAACCGGATCAATTTGCTTTAAATACCAATAGTTTCGTCAAGTGTACTTAATTTTTATTTATAAGCCATGTGATACTACTCTTTATTTGTATGCCACTGTATGCAATTAACATCTACTTTAGTAACAAAGTTGTTGGATTAATTTTTGATTGTGCAATTTTTTTACCACTATAAATAGGTTCCTGATGTACCCCACATCTAGCAGTGTAGACAGAGAGAATTTAGTGTTAATTCACTAGGTTCCCCATTTTACGCAAAATTTTCAGGACATATCGTTCTGAGTTGTGGGAAACACCGCCTTTTATACCAGAGCTCTAGTACAGCCTAAAACAACAAGAATAAATCAAGTAATATTGAACTTATCTAAACAGAAAATTCTTTTAAGTTTCATAAATGAACTAAGTCATCTGTGAAAGAAAATCTTAGTTCAAATAGCGACCCGCTAGGCTCCAAGTGAGTTATTCAAATGAAACGTTTATTATCCTTTTTATTCCTTTGTAACGAAAATTGTAAGTACGGCTGTAAAATTTTATCTTTATGTGATAATTATTAAGAAACCTCAATAAAAGATAATGCTTTAGATGTCATTTCTGTGTTTCATTTAATACTTAGTTATTTGTTTATGTTCCTAGTTGAATCTATTTATCTCTAGTTATATGATGATGATAATGCGAAAAGTAACAGCAGCAGTTAGAGAAAAATTATCACTTAGTGAATGATTAAAAATAAATATATATATGTTTGTAGCTTCACGCTGTATCCTGCACACAGACGGAACCTGGGAACCTGGTATTAAGACACTTTCGTTACCCACTTTCTATTGATATTTGTAGGCATTGTGCATTGAGTGGCGGAACCCAACGCTGTGGCTTATCTCGGCACCAAAGCAAAGAAATGAATGTATTTAACCTGTATGAAGACATTTTATTCCCTACTTATTACCCAAATTTTCAAGACATTGTGTGTTAAATGGCGGAAATAATTAATTTTCTCCGAGTGTTTTCGAATCACAACTGTCGCGGCTTATCACAACAATTAGTTCAGTTTTGGTTATATAAGACACAATTAGGAATTCCTTGGAAGGAATTTAGGTTCCCAAAATCTCTATGTCTACCCTGCTATATGTGGGATACAATGTGAAATTAAAAAATAATGTAATCATACTTCCAATCTCTACCATTACCATTATAAGGAACTATTATTAACAGCATAAAGGAAATAATAATATATTACACCCACACGTAACACTGGTGTAAAATATTACTATATTACCAAAAATTATTTAATAGTAATTATTTTTGCACAAAGAAAAAATATTATTCCACCAAAGAGAATGAATATATAACATTTTTAAAATCAAGATATAACCAAATATATATAGATAGATATATAAATTGGCAGATTTAATAAATTACGTACACTGTACGATCCCACGCTCGAGCCTCCTTCATACAATTGCTGCAAAAATACTTGTATAATATCACAGTATAAGATTTTAATGAATTCTGCACAAGTGGAGCTGCGTTTTTTACTTTCATGTTTCACATTCATTCTTTAATCAAGAATTTTTAAAATGGTCAGTCATATTATTTTTCATCGGAAATTCCATATATCATGTTATTCATATTAATTATTATTATTATTAAGAGCACGTACCAGGTGGATACAACCTAGTGTCAAGATACTCCGTTCCCTACTCTCCGTCAATTTTTTTGAGAAATTGCGGGTTGAGTTACGTAACTTGATATAAGGAAATAAAAACATTTATTTCCACAGTGGAAATCGACCCCAGAATTTTCACAGTTACAGTCAAACGCTGTATATAACTGACCCACAAACGCTAGAAGTATGTTTTTGTTGGTTTTTAAAACTCAACATGCATTGTTTACGTCAAATTGAAATTTATTTTAGTCTAAGTTTAAGTAAAATATGAAAAATGCTTGTTTTAGAACTATTTTATCTCAAAATTATATAGGAAGGCCAATACTGTAGAGAGTAAAAGTAAATACTGAAAGAATAAAAATAATATCAGGTTCGCGGATTATCTTTAGATAACGTTGGTTACGATCTAAAATTAAATTTTCTTTTTTACTATAGAGGCCTGTTGTAGCGCAGTGGCAAAGGCGTGAAACTGTAAACGCGAGAGGTTTTGGGTTTGATACCCAATCGAGGATATGAAATATTTAATATTATAATTCCCTCTAACAAGGCAAAGTGTGACATTTAGTTCCGCCACTCAATACGCCAATGTCTGCATAATTTAACGACAAGCATATAAGTGTGTTAATAGGAACGGAATGTCTAGGTTCCCAGGTTCCCTCTATCTCCTCTGCTATGTGAAAATTATAGCATGAAGATTTAAACAAAGCTTAATGTCAGTAATGGTATAACCATTACTCTAAAATTTACTTTACTTACCACACATTGTCACTTCCACTTTAATATTTAAATACCCTCGCATTTCTATAGTGCTGTTGATAGTACAAGAGTAACAGTAGTTTTCGCATACATAATAAATTAGCGGAAATTGTTTCTTAAGTTTGTACCAGAGTGGGCTCAGGCTCAGGCTCTGGGTTAAAATAATTGAATTCATTTAACGAACCTCTTGTTTATTTTAACTCTTTTGAAAATTATTCTTTGAGACAGCGCTTGTCTATGAAAAGCTTCTTAGTGTAATGAATAGTGACAAAGGATTTTGTGGAAGAAATTTAAACATAATTTATATCCTATGAATACAATTTACGTTTTTCTTTAAAATAAATTACCCAATTTTATTTTATATAACAGCTTACAATCGTTCCATATTTTCCATGTAGTAACAGATTTCGATTTTTTATTTCTTCGCTCTGGCATCGATGTAGACAGTTAAACAGTAAAATGTTTTAATACTAGGTTCCCAGGTTCCTTCTGCCTACCCTGCCAAGTGCGGAACACAGCGTGAAGCTAAAAAAAATTAACATTGCTATTAAGTAATGCAAAACCTCGTATTGTCTAATGGATCAAAACTCATGGTCAAGGATAATACGTCTGTGTTTTTATAATAACGACTATATTATTATAATATGCTAGGGATATTCATCGGTCCACTTTTCCAAAAATCGCGTGGATAAAAAAAATAGAAATCTATAAATATATTTATTGTACGGGATGCTGTACGAATATGTATAAATAAAACAGTTTTGTACACCTACAAAATATAATTATAAAAGATTTAAAATTATAATGAATTTAATATATACGAATGACGAGCCACGCGCGGTACTCTTCCCGTGGTGTCCCCGCAAAAAAATAGAAAAACCTTTTTTAGTACTCCTCTACTCTCCCTAACCTACCCACATATCGATTTTCAACTATCAATTTCCGGTAGATTTGATTGTAATTTATTTAAAATCGGAAAAGCTTTATAATATGGAAACGGAAAAGCATACACCTAGTCAATTAAAATAGCAAAACTTTATAATCGCGATTACAAGCATCAAGTGAATTTTCTGTACATAAAAGTATTTATGTGAGTTATTCGGGTATGCGAATGACCCTCTAATTATATTCAGATTAGGACTGGGCCCTCGGTTAACCGTACGTTGAGATAATTACTTTATAGCTGCCGTAATTAGGGGTAGTTTGAAATCTTGATAGTGAAATTAGGCTGTTTCATATGTAATAAGCTGTTATGGAGTAAGAATTTTCTGGGTTTCTCATTATGTTTTGCTTTTATTTTTTTTTCTAAAAAATATTAGATTTCAATTTTTTTTTTTTGGTAAATTTTAGGAAATAAGATTGGTTATAGTGGTTATAGTGGCGCAGTGAGACAACGCCTGACTGTAAACTCGATGATTATGGATTCGATCCCTGCTCAAAAAATTATGTTTTTAAGCCTCTACTATTGCAAGATGGCGTCAAGATGGCGTGGTGCTGTAGACGTTACAGAATGAAACGTTTCCATACTTTATTACGACAAGCGATATGTATAGATATAGTTAAGTAAAAAATAGAGTACCTTAACAGGAGTTCTTCTCTATGTAAACTGCTATAAATAAATTTAAAAAAACATTGGAAAGATCTCTCCCTTTTTTATATTAATACACACTTTTCAATTGTGTTACATCTAAAAAAATACTTTTCGTGAGGTTTTTTTTCATTGCACAAAAATGCAATACAATGATCATGAATTTTACATGCACTTGTCTATAGTGAATGCTAACGATGAAACTTACTTACTTACGGTACTTTAAAACATTTCTTATCTATTCTAGAGATTTTTAAACGAAACTCTAAGCTATATGTATCAATAATAATAAAAGACCGTCGTGTGGCGCATTGGCACAGTGCGTGACTATAACGTGATGGTTTTGGTTCGATTTCCACTGTGGGAAATTAATTATTTAATCTGGACTCTCCAAAAACTGGACTTAAGTCAAAGCGACTATAAAGTAAAATGATATATTTATATAAAAAAAAGAAATTTAAAAATCTACTAATTATATTCTCTCGTCATAAAAATAGACTAGCCGTGCTTTGAGGCCAGTCAAATGTGTGACTGATAAAGCGACTGGTTGTGGGTTCGATCCCCACACAATAAAATATTTATTTAAATTTATATTTTCATTTCTTCGCTCTGGTGTTGAGGCAAAGCATGGCGTTGAGTTCCGCTACTCAACACGTAATATCTTCAGAAAAGTGTTCTAACGCTAGGTTACCTCTGCCAACCCTACGGAGTGCGGGATACAGCGTGAAACTGATCCTCAAAAAGATAAATATTAATATCAAGCACCCGACCTGGTAAATAAGGATGAAACTACTGCAGATATACAAGTTCTCGCTAATAATTTAAAGTTTTTCAATTTTTACACTGTAATAAAGCTTTAGGCATAAATCCACGGGTATAAATTCCCTTTTCCTTGAAACTTTCGTCGTTCAAATAAAAGAAAAAGGTTCCAACCTGAGGTTAGCCAGCGTAAGCTAGTACGCTTGAAAATATATGTTTAAAATTTTTCGTTTCGGTTATTTTTAAATATATATCAAGCTGGCCAATTGCAGCGCAAGGGCACAATCTTGTTTGGTGCAAAATAAAGCGACAAGATGTGATGCTTGTGGGTGCGATCCTCATTTTGGAGGAATGATTATAATTATTTTTATTTCGTCGCCCTAATAACAAGACAGAGCCCGGAGTTGAATTCCGCCAGTCAACGCAATGTTTCGATGGGGTTAAAGTGGGGCTAAACTTACTTCATTAGAACAAGGTGAATATAAAAAAGTGAATATATTATATTCTGAATATACAGAAATTTAATACACAAGTTACAAAAAATATAAAAGTCCCGAAACAAGGTGCCGTGGTGCCTTTAGCCGTGTGTTCCCGGCTTAGAATAGGATCACCCTGTTACTGGTGGTGTCGTAAGAGGCGACTAAAGTACGAGTGGGAGAGTCACGTTGCCAGCAATGGCGACACGCACGGGCAGACTCGACCGGATCATTACCAACCCCGGCATTTAAAACCGGCGTGAAGTAGTGGCTTTATGTCACTGTTTCGCATTAGGTAATGCCGGGATCCGGCGCCCAACCACCTCAAAAGCTGGCAACGCACCAGCAGCTCCTCTGGTGTTACGCGGTGTCGTGAGCGGCGGTGATCACTTACTATCAGGTGACCCGTACGCTCGTTTGCCATGCTTTTTCCATAAAAAATAAATAAATAAATAAATAAATGGTCTTATAGCTAATTAGCGATTTCACCCAGATAGCATTACGTATTGTGGAATCATACTAAACATAATAATCTATATCTATACTTATAATAAAATTGTAACGGATCGGTGTTTCTAAGATATAGTAGATAAAATGTTATTGGTAGTCTTTATGATGTAAAAACCCAAAAGAAAAATATTAAAAGAATGGTTCTGTTTTTCCGTTTGTCTGTGCGTGTAAACGGCTAAATAGATTTAAATGTGGTTTTCACTGGATTGTATTGGATTCTGGCAAGTAGCAAGACTCACTACTCTTTCTAAAACACTTTTTATTATAATCAGTTCATAAATAAATAAGTTATATCAATTTTAATTACTTAGTTCGACAAATTTGCTAATTGCTATAACAATTATTTTATACAGCTGTTTTACTGAATTGGCTGAATTGAAGATTCAGATCAAATCCAGCCTGTTTCAAAGGTATCATTTATACAAATAATTTAATATACTCGCACTGTATAAAATTGACTTAAAAATAGTCCCGCTGAATTTCTTGCGGTGTTTCTTCTCAGGTCTGAGGCATTAACTTTAGTGAACTGGTGGTAGATTGTTTGACGTTAATAAAATGAAGCATGTACCTTCTTATTTTGAATAACGCCGCCGCTTCACCAAGCGGCGGTGCTCAACGTGCAATTTTCGAAGGATTGCTTACTAGCAATGCTTCGAAAATTGCGCGGAAAGTGGAGAAAGGAGCGTCTTTACATTAAATTCAAAGCTGAAAAAGAAATATTAAAGGGTCTGCAATTTTAGGGTTGTGTACCTCAAAAAGAAAAAAAAACCGGAATCCTTTTAGCATCAATTTGTTGTTCATCGGTTTGTCTGTCAAGACGATATTACTTAAGAACGCGTTGAGCATTCGCATTACAATTCCTTATAGCACAGAAATTTAGCTTCTTACAGAATTTTACATGAAACAAATAAATATGATAGAAAAAATCATTACAACTTATATTTGTAGCTTACCCGCAAACTTAACTTTATTCGCCGCATCCCTCAACCTACAACGTATAAAAAAAAACCCTCGATGGGCGAGTACGACTCGTCCTTGGCCGGTTTTTTTTAAATACATATACGGGGTATGTACATGGTATACTTAAATAAGCATATGTATATTTCAAGCGGGCGGGCAAGACCAAATATTTTTACTGTTTTAACAATATTAAAATATTTGGTCATATATATATTTCGTTGGTTTTGGGTATTAAGATATTTGGTCTGTACATTTAATATTTTTGACTCAAATGGATAGAGGTAGGGAGGGACACATAAAAAGAATAATAGAAAGCAAAAATATTTTTATTTAAAATTTCTTGTCTGTCTGTCTGTATGGTCACGATTTTCTTCAAACTTTCACTAATTGCTTTGTTTAACTATACTTTAAGTATATTTCATAAAAATCGATTAATTAAAAAAATAGTTATCAGCATTTGAATGAATTCAATTCATGAGCTTGCCTGCAAATATAAAGCAATCCATATCTATACTATACTTATAAGAAATCTGTATTTTTTGTGATAAATCTGTATTTTTAACGGACTTTCGAAACAAGGAGGAGGTTCTTAATTAAATATTTTCGATTCATTTATTCGATTAATTATTTTGGATTCGATTTCGATATTGGATTATTCGATTCGATTTGGGTATTTTTTGTAATATGCAATCATTCCAATTATTTTACAATGAATATTATAAATCCTCACCCAAATCAATAATTTAAAATTAAGGCTATTTCTGAACAAGTAAATTAAATTAGTCATTGACAATACCACCACAATGACTGTCAGTCAATTCTGTTTATTATATGAATAATCATAGTTCAAGCGGTCGAAGCCGCTGGTAGGCCGCTAGTATTCCATATTAATGAAAATCCATAATTCACATACTTTATAAATCAATTTAATAGAACAAAGCTAAATATACTCTGTAAAGGGAGAAATAAAGGAGTGTAAAACTGTGGGGTAAAGTAGTCTAGTTTCCACATGAGCTGATCTTATCGTATCGTGTAATAATTAAAAAGGTTTGATAGATTATTTTATACTTTTCAGATTAAGTTTTAAGTTTTATTCTTAAGAAATAAACTACTTATATGATTTTTAGATATTAGTTGTGGTGCATCGACACATGCCTGCGTCTGTAAACGCGACAGGTTCTTGTTTCAGTTTCTATTTGAAGAAAGGAAATATTTAAAAAGAAATATTCTCGCAATGATAACGAAATAAAGCGCGTATGCGAAGTAAAGTTGAGTGGAGCCACTCAACTCAAATTAAGAAACTTAACAAATCACTTATGTTATAAATTAGGAGTTATGTAAACAAAATTAAACCTAAAAAACACCTTCTTCAATTATCATCATCTGAAAGAAGAAATACTCAGCAATATAGAATA
>DWGR01004583.1:0-11038 GCA_018247715.1 Heliconius burneyi
TAGTGGCCCGCCATTGGTTTGCTCGGATGTAAAAGGTTTTTTTTGGTTGCAATTCTTTAATGATTCCATTCACGATCTTGGAAAATTAATAAATACTATTTTTTGGTTTTGAAACAGACAGATATGATATAAATAAATAATATAGAATTAGATTTTTTTAAGTACAATTGTAACCAGTAGTGGTGGAGGAGCAAAGGCCTGTAAAACGCCTGTAAAAGCGACATGTTGTGGGTTCAGACTTCAGTGGGAATTGGAGTGTCGTAAAACCCTCTGTCTAGCCTGCTACATGCGGGATACAACGTGAAGCTAAAAAAATACATTACATACTTATTTGTTGCTATCCTGTTAAACATATCCATGCAGCTCTAACTCTTCCAAATCTTCCTAATATAACATTATCATAACCAAAAGTATTCTGAATTCCTTTTTTCAATTTCATTTCTACAATACAGACATTAGCTGCTAACCTACCCACCACGTTTCTTCTTACTCTTAAAACAAACTGTTCACATCAAAGAAGACATAAAACTAGAATTATAATATTTCGTTTGAAATTAATTACCGGAGTAAACAGCCGCGACCGACCGCTTTGATAAATCACTAGAGCGTTTACGCTTTACAGTTTACTTTATCATACGTAAGACAAACAATACTTTATTGCGCTAACTTTTCTTGAATCGAGGTTAATAGATATTAATATTATATATATCAAAGTACGTACATATGTATATTGTACACATAAGTATATTGTGGATATTTAAAGTCAAAATTGTGTGGATTTTTTAATAACAAGGTCGTTGCAATGCAGCGTATGACTGTAACCGCAAGGGTTGTTGATTCGATTTCACTACGGGGAGTAAATTATCCTCATTTCTTCACTCAGTTATCAAGGCAAAGGGCGGCGTTGAGTTCCGCCACTCAACACGCAACGTTTAACGTAGAAATTGTGCGGACTGTCTTAACATTAGGTTTCCTTTTCCTACCTTTGTATCAGCAGGATACACTGTGAAACAAGCTCAGAAAAGTATTCAAGTTCCAATGAGGACAATAACATTTAAAAATATTATATAAATCTTTAGACGTACAAATATTTTCTTGATCCGAGTAGGGGAGTAGGCCTACGGTTGATATTACCTACTATGGATGTCTGCCACCCAGCATGCAATGTTTCTTAAATGAGGTCAATAGAGACATGACGGCTCAAAGAATTAAGAGGTAAAAATTTATAATGAACTTTTTATACAATAACAATAATATAACTATATCAATTTTCAATATAACCTTATACTACAATCTTTAAATATATTTAAATAGATTCAGCTTCAGCTTCACGCTGTATCTCGTACACAGCAGGGTAGACAGAGGAAACATAGTGTTAACACACTCCGTTCCCGACTTTCTGTCGAATTCTCAAGGCATTGCGTGTTGAGTGGCAGATCTAAACGCCGCGCTTTGCGACAACAGAGCGAAGAATTGGAAATATAAACGTGAATAAATATTCCATTTTCTTGTGTGGGGATTGAATCCATAACCGTCGCGTTACAGTCACACACTTGTACGGCTTGAATAAATAGATGCCTATTCCTACTTATAGGTACGTATAACTTACCCAGTACCTATGTACATATTTTAACAAACGTTATATGCTTATTGTGGGCGTGCGACTGTAAACGTCACAAGCTGTGGATTCGATTCTCGACTTGAAGAAATGAAATATTGAATATTTTTATTATATTTCATGCTCTGGTAAACAAGCACGGCGGCGAGTTCTGCAATTTAAAACACACCTTCTAAATTCGAAAGTGGGAATCAAAAATATCTTAAATGAAAGGGAGTGTCCTAACACTAAGCTATCTCTGTCCACCCTGCAATATGCTGAATATAGCGTTAAACACTATATATATATATATATATATATATATATATATATATATATATATGTATGTATAGACCTTCTACTTATACTAATAACATGTAGATACGTACATCTTAATACACGTTACATGCTTTCGTAACCTTACCGGCACACAATTTGTTTTCCAACACAGCCAGTTAAACCCCTTAAGACATGAATATCAATTTCACGTCAAACGCCATCAATGGAGGCCGACAAGCTGAGCTAACGAGCTCACACCAAAGAGCCCGGTGTATTGTTGACCCGTCTAGTTTGCTATATCCTTGACAACTATTTAATCTTCCACTTCGGGGTTTTGAATCTTTTTCTTATTTTGGGCTGCATCTTTTTCTTATATTTGGGTTGTAGACCGTTGTGGCACAGTAAGTCCGCTCGACGGCCGCAAGCCAAAAAGGCGCCCCTGCGGGACTCGAACCTCGGCTTACAGTCGTCGGATTCCTCACAGGCAGCCACTTAGTGCTTGCAATTCTTCAGGGACAGAGTACCCTCTTCCCTACCCAACCGGTGTCACTGTAAAAGCCAATAGGGCTAACAGCATTAACCTCATGTTCAAAAAAGAAACCGTTGTGGCACATAAGCACAAGGGGGTGACTGTAACTGTGCGGGAATGAAGTATTATTTATTAATATTTTAATTTTCTTCACCTTGGTACCAATCCCGGCGTTAAAATCCGCCACTCAGTTCCTCGAAAATTCGGCGGAAAGTGGGGATTGGAGTGTCTTAGCACTGGAGTCTCTCTTCCTATCCTGCCCTGTGCAAGATAAGCAAGATACAGCGTGAAACTGAAAAAAATAAATTATCGGTTAATGCTTTTCGGTAGTCACCTATGTACCTACTGTGTTAACAGCGATGATCAATGTAAGATCGAAAACTTTTTTATCGAGTTCCACAAAACAAGGAAAAATATTGTATTTTTTCTTCAGTTTCACGCAGTAAATACCTGTCCCGCATGGAGCAGGGTAAGCAGAGGGAGCCTAGTGTTAAGCCCACTTTCTGCCGAATTTTGGAGGTATTGCGTGTTAATTGATGGAACTCACATTAAATATTGTCCCATATTCGTATAGCTACTTAATAGCAGCCCCTAATTTGATACCTCCATACATACATACATATCAGTGTATTACCATTTGTACAGGCAGGTATGTGTCGGCGTATCAATTGATTTTTATGAGAAATTAATGAGACACTGTTCCTTTTGATTTGAAAGTAATCGCGGGTCAAGAGACAGATTTAGTTGGCCTACTCTATTATTAAAATATAAGTCTTATATGTCTATATTTAAAGTTCATTTTCTATATCTTTACAGTGAATAGGAATTAGTGTGAAGTAAGCTGATAATAAAATTATTCTTATCTGCTTAGCATTCGAGTCTGTCAAGTAAGTGTCAAATATGTTTAGTTGATCCATTTGACGTTTAGTATTTTTTAACGAATTGTGATACGAAGGGGTCTTAGGTTGGCTATTTGAAATCTTTTTTGGTTCTAATAAGGTGATATTTATTTTTTACCTGACGTTAAAAATTCTAGGAAATTATGTAAGAATGTTATATTAAATAAGTACGAGTATAGGTATGTTTATTTTAGAAGTATTAAATAATTTTTATCTTATAGATACATTTTTACTGTGTTATTCCACACTTATTAAAAATATAATATTTTTAGAATGTTTAATAATTGCTTAATTGCACAGAAGCGCGGGTCCAAATACGTTTAAATTTTTACACTTTTCCCAAAAAACGTTTTTTTTTTCTTTATTAGAATACTGATTAATTGGCGTTGGGTCTATTTCAGTGTTATGTAAAAAGGAATAAAAATAGCAAAGCTTATAAAAGAATATAAATATTTCCTGAATATAGGTAGATAATAATAAATATTAAAATAATTACACTATACTTATTTTAAACATCTTACAGCTATAAACTCTACCACAAACCCATTAAAGTCGACGAAGAAAAACCATTCGTGTGACGAATCACAAAAGGAATTCAGCAAATATCAAACTATATCTCAACGACTATTTAATACCGAGTCTAAATTCGAACATTAGGTTTTTTCCCATCCCTCAGGGCGAGTGGGCAAAGGCCTCTGTGACGAATTAACAAGAGAATTCGACAATATGATAAATCGTTTCGCAGATCTGTTACCTTATTATTATTGTGCTAGATAGTTAGGCAGATTTCAGACCGGCACATCGCTTGTGATTTATTTAGAACTAAGCTAATTTATGACAAAGTAGGAATTACTTTCGTGTAATTTGATAAGTTTCCTTAAGTATAACTTGAGGACAAACGTGGCGCGGCAAGGCGTGCAACTGTAAGCGTGTTGTGTGTTCGATTCCCACTTATAAATTATTTCATATTTTCATTTCCTTTCTGTGATAAAGAAGTAAAACGTGGCAATGAGCTCCACCACTAAACACGCAATGTCTCAGTATGTGGCGGAAAGTGGGGAACAGCATGTCTTAACACTAAATATCCTTTAGCTACCTTGCTATTTGCGAGATACAGCATAAAGCTGAAAAATATAAGAAAGTATGATGAGTGTGTGTGTTTAAACTTGTTTAATTTTATTTAAAAAATCTCAAAGTTATTAGATCAAAATATCTACATAATACATCGGTAGAAAGTCCAAATGTACAGATAATAATCAATGTAATAATAAAAAAAGTTCATATAACTACATTTTTTCATTATCAACACCTTCATTACGTACATATCGAAGATACTTGCAAAACTATTACTTACCAATATAATTCGTAAATAAAAAATATAAACGCAAATAATCTAAGTATGTCGAGACCCTAATATCCAAAACACGACACTGGAAAGTCACACATAACCAATGCATATAAAGTAATGCACCCGAATGTCATACAGCCATAGTCATGTGACAACAATGGTTCATAATGAAGTGGTTTTTTTCTCTCGTGTGGGCCTATTAAAGCACAATTATGATATAAATGAGCGATTAGCGTGGATGGATCGCATGTCGAAACTGGCCTTTCGAATACTGTCGCCTACACAATGCTAATTGTTCTTCGATCACTCCATAGATATTCATTCGTATATTGTAAGTCAATCCGTATGCGACTTTCCTTTATTCTTTTTTGGATTATTAAATATTGTGAAATTGTGTTTGAAGTTAAGTTTTTACTATTTAAATTATCCTTTTGGTTTCAAATTCAGTAGCTGACTAGTTACTCAATAAAGAGAATGTTAGCTAATGTTCGGTTTATTTGTGGATGACAACGACAATGTTGGCTTTTAACATAGAGATTCATAGGCTTAAATCTAAATTTGAAAGATTTTTTATAACTACACTTGAGGCCAGTCGTGGTCTAAGGACACAAAGTATGAATGTAAACGCGATTGTTCGTGGGTTCGATTCCCACTCGAGGAAGTTAAATATTTATTTAAATTTATATTTTCATTTTTTCGCTCTCATAGTGGGGAACATAGTGTCTTACCACTTGGTTCCCTCTGCCTACCCTGCTATGTCGGGATACAGCGTGAAGCTGATTTAATTTGATTTGCACAAACATATAATATTTGTTACAATTTCAATAGTACCCATAGAATTTTATATTTTAATTAATATACCCACATACATATATTAAATCGTAAACCCATTATTAAAAAAATACCTGACTATGTTATTATTAATGTATTAGATATCTACGCGTACACTCATACAATATAATATAGCATTAGATCGTATTTTCGAGCGCAATTTGCCCTAACTCCATAGATAATGATGTAGTAATAAATTTGTGAAAGGAACGTCTAAGTGCCCGTCCACTTGCCAATTACACTTGCCGTCATATTGTACGCAATTTAAGAGTAACGTGACAAGAAATGTAATCATTAAATCCTATCATTATATTGATAATTTAGTTGAAGTTTTTGTGTCAAGACGATGATGATAGCCAAAAGTTTTACTTCACTTATATCTAAGCTTGTTATATAATATATTTTTATTAAAATGGCCAAAGGAATATTATCTACTTAATAGATTAGGTACGTCGATTCATGAATGTCCTAGTTTTCGAAGCCAGGCTTAAAGCTTTCAAAGCTCTATACATATAAACGTTAAATGTGTAAATTATTTTTTATTTTAATTTGTAAGTAAAATTTTTGGGGTGGGCATCATACTATCCTACCCCTTCCTACTATTGGATGGTACAGGTGGACATTACCCCTTCCTAGGCCCATATTGTCAGCTTAAGACAAGTCGCAGTTTTGTATTTATTTCAAAATTCAATATTTTTTTATTTAATTATTTTTTTTCACCATATAGCGTTCGCGTCTATGTATAATTTAATTAATAATAATTAATGATAATTTTTAAATCTATTTTTTCTCGAAAATGACATTAATGTCTTATATTTATGGTGACACTGGTCTAGGTAAGAGAGTGCTCTATCCCTGAGAAATTGCAAGCACTCGTAGTGGAATTAAAATTAATATTGTTATTTATAATATATTTAAGTATTTGGATGCACCAAATAAATGCAAGTTGCATGAGATAGCCAACTGGTGCGCCCGGCCCGGGGCGGCGCGTGCCGTCTAATTAATTATAACGCCACTTCCATTATAAAATGTAATCGAGTTTTCATTAATGACTGCTTATAACTGATGTTTTATGTGAATTTATGTGTTCCTTTGTAGGTATAACGAATTAAGAAATATCTTGAAATATATTTCACATGGTTATGTTTAGTATTAAAATTTTGTAGAGCTGCCGTGGATTTGTTGAACAGAATCTGTGTGTTACACGATAGTTGTGGGTTTGATTTTTTTTTTGAGGAATAATCATATATATATAGCGCGAGTTCCGCCATTTAATATGAAATATGTAACAAATTCAACAGGAAGTGGGGAACAGAGGGTATTAACATTTAGAGTAAGACTAATACAGCGAAGTAAAAATAATAATGTTCTATTTATTACAATTCTTCTTATGATTTTTTTTGCGTTAATCTTATTCAACAAAACATTTCTTTTATATTAATTAAATAGCTGTAACGATAACGACAACAGTTATCGTTTTTAAACTAAAAGAAAAGACAAATTTATATTCTGAACACTTAAGTGCCTATTGAAATAAGTTAAATAGAATATAAAAAAACATTCATCAAATAAAATAATTACCTTAATTATATTTAATATTTTAATAGCACGTTTGTAATTTTCAAGTCTTGCAACACCTCCAACGGCCGTTCATTACAGTTTTAAAAACAAATGGAACATAATAATACGCTATGATTGTACTTCGTAATTATGTCCAATTGCTACATTCGAAATCAACAACTGTTTTATAATACCACCACATTAAACTTACAGTCTTACTTCGGTTTGCTAAAAGATGAGTCTAGAGGTACTCAAACGAAATGATTACCATATCATTAAGTACTTTACCCAGAAAGGTGCTTTAATATCATATATTTTAGGGCAAAAATTGTTTGTTTAATTTCTCATGTGAATTTTCACTGAGACGGTTGTACCCATATAGCCGAAGGGGGTAGTTAAAATGGTCACATTTCACAAAGCAACGTTACAGCCCGCCATCACGCGTGCTGACCTCAAAATTACAGTATTAAAGTTCGAACAATGACAGCAAAAGGCTTTTGAAATTAAATTTTCGAAAATGGCACCCGCGAAATCAATATTGCCAGTTTTAATTGTTATAGAACATAAATTAACAGGTCTTAGTTGTATATTTTTTTCCTTTTTCAAACGATTAATTTCCTTTGTGGTTTCTTTTGCGTATGTATAATTATTGTATGTTTGTACAAAGCCATGTTTTCTCGTGCAAAACGTATAATTTGTGTTGTTTTTCAAGTAACATTTTAATTTCGTAATACAAATATAAATCTGTAGATACTGAATATTATTTATAGCTTTACATATTTCCATTTTGTTGTTGGTAAAAGATGACCATTGAGAAAATGAACATAGTAACAAAATTCTGGTATAGAATGGAGACTGCAGGTGGTACCAAGCGTATGCGAAAAGAGCTTTTATCGGACACTTTCCTGCCTATTAAAATACATTTTAAATATTATAGGTTTATTTATTATTTGATCAGTTACAGAAACTCTTAAACTTACACTTAGTTGGCATGTCCCCAGGGCGTGCCCCGAGTTCCCCTTATTTCCCATAACATCACCCTTACACCGGCAACCTCAAGGTAAATTCATAGATTGAATTGCTCTTCTGTTTGAACTGACTTTACTGATGTAAAGATTTTTGAGACATTGCATGTTGAGTGACAGAACTCAACGCAGCACTTTGTCTTGTTATCAGAGCAAGGAAATAAAAATATGAAAAAAATCATTCCCCCAAATGGGAGTCAAATCCAAAGCCTTTACGTTTACAGTCAAACATTGCGCCACTACGTCTTAAATTGCGATGGTTTTTATTCAATAAAATATAAATTATTTTTTATAAACATATTAATTCCTTCAGGAATTATCACAACTAACCCTAACCCAAGAGTATACTCGTACAATATTTTACTGTTATACGAGTACCTTTTTGTTCCCCATACATTATACTTAGTTTTTCTGTCGTATTATTTATCGAGTGTTCTCTAAGATGGAAATTTTATAGACATTAAATATTTAAAAATTAAAATGCAAATTGATTAGTTAGTGAAGAGCATGTTATACAAAATGTAGGTACAGGTACCTATTGTTGTTTTATTTCATCTGTGTTGGTATTTTGGGATAAGCCCTGCTTTTTATGTTTTTATATTCATATAGACTTTTGTGACTATTATGTTTGATTTGAGACGGTAGTGAGTTCGATATCTACTCTAGGAATGAAATATTTAGTAAAGTGTCATAATGGGATTTCCAGGTTCCCTCTGCCTATATGTGCGGGATAAAGCGTGAAGCCAAAAAAAAAACACACTGAAGATTTTTGCGAGCACTACACCTATAACTATGAGGAGACTCTTTAATAGTTAACATAAATATGCTAGACATAATTGAATAATTACACATAATGGAGGCACACGTGTTTGTTTTTACAGAGCGTTATGTAAGACAAAGGAAAGGAGGTTGTTATCAGTGTTTATAGAAGCAATTATTTATTGTTCACGTTTCATCACACAAACGTACTCGCATAGTTAACGCATTAACAACTTCCATTGAATATTATAAATGTTATCTATAAATATTTAAAAGTGACCGAAACGTTACATTCGTGTCGGGGTTCCAGCTATTTTTGTAAGAGCTGTATTTGAATAGGTATAGGTCGAGTCAAGAGCTTAGCTTTCATTGGTCTGTACGCCATCTCGCGATCAATTAACGAATAACAAACTTTGTCCGTAACAAATTCTCGTACAGTTTTAACAATTTGAATTTTGAAATTTCATGTAAATTGGTATTAGGGTTTATTTACACTAGATATATTGTCTTTTAAAGCGTCAAGTGTTTATCTATATAAAGTATCAAAATAAAAACACCATACTGATTAAAGTGTGTTAGCTATTTTGAAAAGATACATGTTTCATTGAATAAAATGTCAATAAAAAATTACATTATACTCGTATTTCGTTAGTAGCAAAAGCAGTTTAGTTCAGGTGAGTTTTGTTACTATTAGAGAAAGTCTATAATAAATTTTATTCTTAGTATTTAAGTTTCTTACTTACAATATTATATCATATTATTTTAATTATTTAGAAAATATAATTTAAAAATGAACATATTTCGATATTTTATCCGTAATGTAATCAGATTTTATGATATAAAAAAAATGTAACCTTCTATTATACAATAGTTATGTAGTTAAGGTTTCTTGTATACCTACCTACCTATATTACGTATTCAAATAATACTTGAGTTATAAAAATTGTTATTATTTTTCCCTTGAAGGAGACCGTGTGCCGCGCCCCTTACCGCCGGCCCGGCACGCGACGCGGACATCAAACACTGCTGTACAAACACGTTGTTTTCAACGTAGCGAATGGATTTCACATAGTAATGTCCGAATACTAGCGGTATTTGGAGTTTAGTTTAATTTTTCTTAGTTAAATTTAAAAAAAAAACAAGATTTTGACTTTTTTGGATAAATCCTTAAACATGTTAAATAAAATTTATTTGTAGCAAATTTTGTTTGTGCGTTTTTTATAATCCTAGGTGGGGAAAAGCATATTAAAATGATATAAACAAAATTTTTGTAGTTATTTTTTACTCTCCATGATGCTTCCTAGAACGTCGCAGGGTAGGTAGAATGAGTTATAAAAAATAGGCAACAATTTTGCCTAGAAAACCGAGAGAAAAGAAAGAGAAAAATTTAAAAGTTCAAATATTCGTTCTTCGCTTACCGCCGAAATTTCGAGATATTGTCTGATGTGTGTCTACTAAAGCGAGGTAACGATAATTACTTATTATATTCACTCCTCTGAGTGGGAATCGAACCCACAACGGCTAATATTTTTTTTATTTCACGCTGTATTCCTCAAACAGCACGATAGGCAGGATAGATAGAACGTTAGTGTACACTCCGTTCTCATTAAGACGCTTCCGTTGCCAATTTTCTGCCGAATTCTTTAGGCATAGCGTTTTGAGTGGCAGAACTCAACGCCGCGTTTTGACTAATAATTAGAGTAAGGAAATGAAAATATTAAATATTTCATCCTCAAGAGGAAATCGACCCTACAACCTGTCGCTGTTACAGCTGAACACTTGTTCTTCTGAACCACGACTGGCCTCTAATATTTCACTTACTTAAATAGTAAATTTGGAAATAACTAATAATATTTAGAATGTATTCAACGTTCATGTGGTGAGGCTAACGAACGCAGTATGCCTGGCTTAATTCAATGATTGTTTTGGTTTCCATTTGAGGAAAATTTACATTAAAGTAAATTTGACCTGCTTGAAATGTTCCGGATTTTGGCTTGCTCTCTTTGTCTTGCAAAAGGCAGAAAATAAGCGGATATCTATGAACATGAAAATTATATTGCTAAAGGTATAAAAGAAACAGAATATGTCAAGATAAATGTAACAAAGTCAATGGTTTGAATCTCATAATTTCAGTATTTCATCCTCTACTTTGGACCTCAATTTGGAGGCCTGCTCGATAACCGTATTATTATTTTGTTTACTAGATCTGCG
>DWGR01004584.1:0-11037 GCA_018247715.1 Heliconius burneyi
AATTCGCATCCCGACGTAAACACTCCAACTTTTCGAATAATGTCACTATATGCTGTTCGAGATTATTGTCTTCGATGTTAAAGGTTTGTTCACCCATTTTAATGTAATAAAATAAACAAATGATTTTTTTAGCAATCACGCCTCATATTTTAAAAAAACTTATTTGACGCGAGACGGATTTCGCGCGCAAGCTGTCCGTAGTGTACGACACCCACGCGCAAGAAACGAGCTCCGAGTGGTTCGTCGCGGCAAATGAATGAGCGGCGACTGAATGAGCTGGCAGGGCGCGGGGCACCGGACGCGGGCGGCGGGGTGCCTAGTGTCCCCGGTCCCGCCACTTGTTACGCCCCCGCCCTGAACCTGCACTCTACTGAGGGTCCACTAGAATATACTCTTTTATACTGTTAAAATAAAATTTAATTGTATACTATGCAGTTTTATAATTTTAATATAGGTCGGGGAAAAGCATTTTTGTATTTTGAATGTATTATATATTATTAGTAATCGAACCTCTTTGGCTGTACTGAATGTAAGTGGCTGGTTTTAATACCGTTAAATGTGGCATTCTGAAGATATATAGCAATACATAAAAACTAGTTCCCGCCATTTTTCAATTCTTTTTCAAGCAAGCAAAATGAACGTATGTGACGGAAAAAATCGGTACATTCGGTACATGTAAAAGACTTATTACAAAAAAGGTAAAAAATTCCACGAACGTTACTAATAAAATTTGTGCGGTTTACGGTCCGAATGTGGTATCAATAAGCGTAGCACAAAAATGGTTGAAGCATTTCAAGACATTGAAGTCTGGAAATTTTAGTGTGAAAGATGAGGTCGCTCTGGACGTCTTGTCACAAATAAAATCAGTGCCATCTTTGAGGAAGTGGAGCAAGATCGACATATTAGGAGGTACGACATTTCTGAAGAACTGGATGTTGATCATATTATCAGATCATTTTATTAGGATTAACAGTCGGGAGTCGGGACCTCTTTAAATTATGCGGGGTTCCTGGTAAAGATTGTATTTATTAAATAATTACTTATAGGTCCCGACTGTTAATCCTAATAAGCTATTGGACTTGTTTATTTTCTGTTTAGTTTTTTGCAGTCGGGGAGTTTGTTTTTTTTTTAATATTTTTTATTTTTCACTTTTTTGTTAAGATTCATTATGATAATGATAATCATGATATACCATTTTGAAATTCTCGTATTGAGCTCTTGAATTTGATACCCATATTGTGGTATTCGAAACCATTTTTTTAAATTAAGTCCAATGGCGCCCGGCGTAAGAACACTTGGGCTGCTAAAACGAATATAACGATACCTCAATTTTCTAAATCCATTCAGTGGTTCTGGAGATATGAGGTAATAAAGAATATTACATACATACATAAATACATACATATGTTACATTCAAGATACGCGCAAAAAGCAACCCTTCCTTAGCAATCGGGAAAAATATAAGTAATATCTTTTAATTTTGAGGCCGTCGTGGCGCAGCGGCACAAGGGTGTGACTGTAACGTGACTGTTGTGGGTTCGATCTCCACTCGAGGAAGAGAAATATTTATGAACGTTTATATTTCCATTTCTTCGCTCTGGTATCGAGGCAAAACGCGGCGTTGAGTTCTGCTAATCAACACGCAATGTAGTATGTACATGTATAGAATGTACTCTGTGACGCAATGCCTCCAGAATTCGTACGGGATACAGCGTGAAGCTGATTTTGTTTTAAGGTATTAAGAAGTTATATAACTTATTACATTTTTATACAATCTTCAACTATATACAGCTTCATCCATGAAACCTATATAATTATTATATTTATAATTTGTAATAAGCAGAGACAGAGAATTTATCGATTTAACTAGTTGGGGATTTCTGTTTTTTATTATATTTTAATTTATTAATTTAATATATGGCCCCGCACACTACGCAATATTATTGACAGTATTTTGTAGTCAAATCTGACGCACTGACGCAGTCGCTCAGTTGCTTTATTTGTATGCATACGTTTTAAATCTTAAATAGCTACGATAAAATAAGCCAATACTTTAGTTATTGCATTTAGCTTATTTACGAAAAAAACAAATAAATAACTGGTTGATTAAAGACTGGATGAGAAAAAAAACCGAGTATAATAATTTTTTTTTATGGTAAAAGCATGGCAAACGAGCGTACGGGTCACCTGATAGTAAGTGATCACCGCCGCCCACGACACCGCGTAACACCAGAAGAGCTACTGGTGCGTTGCCAGCTTTTGGGGTGGCTGGGCCCCGAAACCCGGTATTACCTAATGCGAAACGCAGCTGCACAAAGCCACTACTTCACGCCGGTTTTAAATGCCGGGGGTGGTAATTATCCGGTCGAGTCTGCCCATGCTCGTCTCGCCATTGCTGGCGGCGTGACTCTTCCACTCGTACTTTAGTCGCCTCTTACGACACCACGAGTACCAGGGCACATAGTTGTTAGTTTTATTCTGGCCGAGGAAACGAAATATTTAATATTTTCATTTTTTCGCTCTGATGTCAAAGTTTGCTGCGCAGCGTTGATTTCTCCTCTACTGTGTGCGACATAGAGCTTGAAGCTAGTTTTACGAACAGAGGATGTTTTTAAAAAAATACACAACGATGAGAGATAACTGCTTTCCAAAAATATTATCTCTATTTGGTTAGATTTTAACTGTATCGTGATATCCTTAAGTTGATGTATTTCACAGCTCTTAATAAGTTTCACATGTTTTAAACTCTTTTAAATATTATTTTTTCGAGGAAGTACAAATGTCAATAATTTTTTCACTTTTAATACTGTTTGTTTCGTTATCTTGAATAAAAAGCATAAATCTCCTTTGAAGTCTTTTTTCAACAAATTTTTTTTATTTAACATTGCCGTGCGCCCGCACATGGCAATATTATTGACAATAACTCTGCCTCCCTCGATATTACCGATTCGAATAGATTTTTTTTGCCAGGGTATGCCTGGCCCCAATCGTACAATAATATTGTCAATAAAATACTTATTGTCAATAATATTGTGTGTGTGTGCTGGTCTATCAATATTGTTCAATATTATTGTTTAAATATTTTTTAAAGTGAAATGAATACAAAATCATATTTTTTATGTTAAAACTTATTATATAAAAATATTAGATTATAAAAATCATCTGTGACGTAACTGACAAGTAACTCAGAAATTATCCACTAGCGCCCTCTATAATCGTAAAATGTAACAATACACATCGTAAAACGTAATGGTGGTATCTGAGAGAATATTGACGGCATCTATTTTTATTTGTATTTTTTTTATTAATTAGAGTTAATCACATTAATATATTGTGGCTGAGGCCATATCATGCTTTCATATGTCGGGCCTATCTAAAACATCAGTTTTGGTTGAGGAGGGTGGTAATCAGTGTAAAAAACGTTCTCATTTAAGTGTAAGCAACGATCAGTGCAGCAAAAGAACGAAAACTGACGATATGAGTGCAAATGAAAAAAAATCTAACTTTTCAATGCTTAATCCTAACTCAAACGGTACTATAAAAATGACTTCGTCGTCGATGAACAAGCCAGGGGTAGCGGCCAAAAAGCTGGTCATAAAAAACTTTAAAAGTATGTTTACGGTCATATCAAGTCGTCTTGTCATAACCTCTATGACATCTGGTAACAAGTGCAAAAATTTTGCAGGTAAACCGAATCTTCCAGAAAATTATCAGGAAACAACATGGAGCAAATTGAGGGAAGCAGTTGTTGCTATACAAACTTCAAAGGCTATCGCCTATTCTTTGGAGGAACTGTACCAAGCAGTGGAAAATATGTGTAGTCATAAGGTATTGACGAAATTATATTTGTGACCTTTTGACAGTAAACATTACTTTTACTGACCTAAACCAGTTTTTATAATTAGTAGGCTAATTTTTTAATTCAAATGTTTTTGTTGCACTAAATTTCTATTTAAGCATTGAAGTACATACATACAAATAAAACTAATAACTTTGAAAATTATTTTAAATCTCAGACTGAATACATAATTCTTAATATAATTTAACTTGCTCCTTGCTATATTCCTTAAAAAATGGTTAAAATTTAATATTAATGTTTCAGATGGCCTCACAATTGTATGTTAATTTGACTAATTTAGTTGAAGCACATGTAAAATCTAATATTGAACAGTTTTTGTCTGAAAGTATGGATAGACAAGTGTTTTTAAAGCGCATGGACGACTGTTGGCGTGCCCACTGTCGGCAAATGATCATGATCCGCAGCATCTTCCTTTATCTAGATAGAACTTATGTACTACAGAACCCCAGTATACATTCTATATGGTAAGAGAAAAATCTTTTCACTACATCAGATAATTAACATTTATTATTTAATATAAAATACTATTTGTAAACAAATATCCACTCTAACTCATAAAAATTATAGTTACAGCTTCTTATTTGTAGGAATTATCTATTATTAATGTTTTTTCAGCTAGCCAGAATGCTCTGACATGAGAAAATATAAACGAAAAAAATTCATTGGTTCAGGTTTACTCGTGTTTTAAAATATAAAATAATCAACATAACAACAACTAATTATCATAAAACAACTTTACACATAGCAAAAAACTAACAGAAACAAGTAACAGAATAACAATCATCATGGCTCAGCGGCACAAGGGTGTGACTGTAACGTGACGGTTGTGGGTTTGATCCCCACTTAAGGAATTGAAATATTTATTTATGTTTATATTTCCATGTCTTCGCTCTTCGAGGCGAAGAGCGGCGTTGAGGTCTGCCACTCAACACACATTGCCTCCAGAATTCGGCAGAAAGTGGGGAACCGAGTGTCTGAACACTACGTTCCCTCTGCCTACCTTGCTGTGTGTGGGATGCACCATTGCATAATGAGACCGATGAGAACACATCGAATTTTAATATAAAATGTCCACAGTGCCTGTGTATAATTTATTTGCAATTCCTCAAAATTTCGGTGGAAAGTGGGCAACGGAGTGTCTTCCTTTCCTAGTACTGAAATTTATCACTACTAATTGAATCCTACTATCCTACTAATATAAGCAGAAAAGTTTATGAAGATGGATAAATTATTACTCAATGGATATAGATACAATATAAACTTTACATTAATATAGTTTATGCATTAGATGACTACATAGAATTTATATAGCTAAATTTTAAAGATAATGTAATAATATATATGTTTTGGCTATTACATATCAATAGGATTTTTTTTTATTTAAGATTTTTAATTTCAGGGACATGGGCTTAGACCTTTTCCGGCATCATATAGCAATGAACACTCTTATACAAACTCGTACAGTGGATGGCCTTCTCTTACTCATAGAGAGGGAGCGCGGCGGCGACGCTGTTGACATATCTTTACTAAAGAGCTTGTTGCGTATGCTCAGCGACTTGCAAATATATCAGGATGCGTTTGAACATAAGTATGACATTGTTTTCTTTTATAGTTAATAATTAATTTACATTAGCTATCATCCGCCACCTCACTCCTGTGTTGAAGGTTCCCAATTGAAGATAATTGTCAGCGGTGTCTGACATATCAAAGAGCAAAAGGTTGGTCCATTTACCTCCAACATAAACAATACTTAAAATAAGTAGTAAATAAAAACTAAGTAGTTGGTGAGGTGAACATATTCAAACAAACAAATTCTTGAGCTTTGTAATATAAATATAAATTTATTTCCTTTTTTGTTTCCTTAAAGAGAGATAGAGCTTGTAGGGGATCTAAAATTATCTATTGCCCCAAGTGGTAACGGAACCCACAAACATGGGTTTTTCTCTTTGTTCTTAAGTGTTTGAAAATGTTGTATTTCAAAATATTTTATCTATAAATAATATACTTCATTCAATTGATTACAGATTTTTACAAGCAACAGAACGATTGTACGCGGCCGAAGGTCAAAGGTTGATGAGGGAGTTGGCTGTACCTCAATACTTGGCTCATGTTGAGAAAAGACTGCGGGAGGAGAACGAGAGGCTCTTACATTATCTAGACCCTTGTACTAAGTGAGTTTATGAACTTATTTTCTTATGCTTTGCATGCATTTTTTCACTTTAGTTTTATGTTGTATAGCAGGGAAGGTAGAGGGAAGCTAGTCTTGAGACACTTTCGAGACATTGCACATTGAATGGTGAATCTCAAACTTATGCTTTGGTTTGTTACCAGAGTGAAGAGAAAATAATAATTAATTCTCTTTTTGGGAATCGAAAGCACTACTGCTGTGTCAGATTTTTACAACCAAAAGAAATGATGTGGGGGTTGGCTGTCCAACAATACTTGGCCAACATTACATAGATCTGTATACTACTACAAATAAATTGCATTTTGACTAATGTTTCATTTCAATAGATCGTATTGTTATATTCAAACCTTGAATTATCATATCTCATTATTTATTTTATATACACCATGACTGTACTTTCATTTTAATATTTTTCTGCTTCACACTAATTCAGTACCGCACTTTATCTACCAAAGCGTTAAATGAAACTAATGTATTCTCAAGAATGGATATCCAACCCACAACCATTGCGTTTGCAATCAGACATTGTCTGACAATAGCTCATTATTTTGTTCTTTTAACAATTATTGTTCATATATAAATATGTTTTCAGATGGCAATTAATCCACACCATTGAACGTCAGCTGCTAAGTGAGCCGCTGACAACCATTTTGAGTAAAGGCTTAGAATCACTAATGGACGGTCCCCGACTTCACGACCTCACTACGTTGTATAGTCTATTTAGTAGAGTGAAAGACGGGCTGAATGAATTGTGTAGTCACTTTAATGCATATATAAAGGTATTGGTATAATTTGTGTTTTAGTTTCTTAGGTAAGATCGATTTTTTTGGTTGGTTTGTATATCAGTATGCATATTTTTTTTGCGACATAGAAATTATGTAATGAAAGATCAATTTCTTTAAAAAAATGCGAGAAAAATGAAAATAATATATTCCGCCGAATAGGAATAGCACCAAGCAAGTTACAATCGTCACGCTTAGTCTGACCGCCGCGACGCGTCCACAATTTGCTTAAAATAAAAAAAATAAAAACCTTTTTTTATTAATTAATATAGGCATTAGAATCTATTGAAGTGTAAGGGCACAAGCATTAAACAAAAAGTGGCGGTTGTAGATTTGAATTCTACTGAGAAGAATGAATTTTATTTATTAATATTTTATTTCGTTACTCTGTTACCAAGGCAAAGCGCGGCGTTAAGTTCCGCTACTCCACACGCAATGCCTAAAAAATCGGCGGAAAATAAGGAACTGAGTGTTTAATACTAACTTCCCTTGTTTATACTACTATATGCAGGATACTGCATGAATATGAAAAATAATAATCGATACATATAAAAGCAAGCCATAGGGCAATCGGTTTGATTAGCAGTAGTAGTTTATGCTAAAATTTTAGCCAGAAGAATGCAAGAGAAATCTGAAAGGCTTTTGTGGGAGGCCCAAGGAGGCTTTAGATCCCCACATGATCACGGAAAAGTTTTTAGGTGTCAACCAAAAAGTTTTCTGTGCTTTTGTGGACACGGAAAAGGCGTTTGACAGAATTGTAAAATCGAAATTATGGGAGATACTACCCCAGTTCAACGTGAACGGACCCTTGCTGCAGGTTGTAAAGTCTCTTTACAGAGATCACTCAGCCTACGTGCGAGTAGGAGCTGGCATGTCGCCTTGGTTTGATATCCATTTGGGTGTTAAACAAGGTTACGCCATGTCAGCTTGCTTGGTTGTTCAATTTGTATTTGGATAGCTGTCTCCAAGGAGTGAAATAAAGTGATATGGGAGTAAAAGTAGGTGACTTGAATGTGATTTGCCTGGTGTACAGTAAAGTACAGTAAAAGGTTTATCGGAGCCTTAGCTGCATTGATGGGTCGGAATCAGCTTAGCTGATCAAATCCGCAAGGATGTCACGGTGAGAATGAAGAAGAACCTGCTCAGCCGGGTTGGGCTCGTTGAACGAATGAGTGACGAAAGAATGGCAAAAAAGATCTATGATGGAAAAGTGAGCGGTAAGAGAGGTAGGGGGAGACCTCGGTTGACCTTCGAAAACACAGTATTAAAGATACTGGACGAAGGTCACGTAAAAAGCATGAGGCTGTTCTCCCTGACTACCCCTCAAGGGTTAAAGCGTGAAGCTGTGCTGTGTTGTTGTTGTTGTTATATACGAAAGGACATGTTCTCCCTGACTGACGTAAGAACACGCACAGCCGTAACCGCTGCGTGTAGAAATGTTAAATTTAGACAGATGTTTGTTTTCGTAATCTGGACATCCAGTAAGAAAAGATATAGAAAAATTTTAAACCTGAAGGAATGAAATTGGGATTGAAAGTTAGTATGGAAAAAAAAGTGGCAGTGCACAGTGCACTTTTTATTAAATTTGGAATTCAGGCTCTTAAAAATATTTTATTGAACACGTTCTTGATATATTATAATTCACCCCCTAAAGGTGCAAATAAATTTTTTGGAAAAGTTGAAATTTTTCATGGAAAATTTTTTAAATCGCCACTGATTTTAATAAAATTTGAAATTTAGACTCAATTGAAAAATATTTTTAATTGAACACGTATTTCATGGTTTATTAGAATTCACCCCTAAGGATTATAAACGGGGCCAGCTGCGCGCGTCCACTAATAATAATAATTATTGTTATTTTACAGAAAAAAGGTCGCACTATAGTCATCGAGCCGGAACGTGATAAGACAATGGTAGCCGAGCTTCTCGATTTCAAAGAGCAATTAGACAATATTGTAAGCAGCTGCTTCCAAAGGAATGATCGCTTTTTGTACTCAATGAGGGAAGCCTTCGAGTATTTTATTAACCAACGGCAGAACAAACCAGCTGAACTTATTGGTATGTTTTAAGTATATAATTGAAATTTGATTGCAATTGTTAATTGAGGCCATAATGGTACAGTGGAACAGCCTGTACGTGGTATGTTTGTGGGTTTTACTTCTACTTTGGGGGATGGCAAAGCGTGGCACAGCCTTCCATTTTGGCGACTCAACAGTCAATGTCTTGAAAACTGGACACAAAGAGAAAAAATATTGTTTTAATGCTTTTAACAGATTTAAAGTGTTATTCCACACTTAGGAAAGAAAAATACTTATTTAGAAAACGTATAAAAATTTGAACGTGAATCGGGAATCGAACCCGCGCCTTTTGATTCCACGAGGGGCGGGTTCGAGTCCCGCTACGTTCAAATTTTTGTATGTTTTCTAAATTAGTGTTTTAATGCTGTCTAACCTTTATATACGGAAAACAGAGTGAAGTTGAATAAATAGTTGGTATGATTATTGTATTTCTTAATTGAGGCCATTGTTGTACAGTGGGACAGGGTAGGACTGCCCACACCAACCGCATTAAGGATTCCGGTTCGATTCCTGTTAGGGTAAATGAATTATTTCCTTTCTCTACTTTAGTGGCAAAGTATTGCAATGTAATATTTCTTAATATTAATATTGGGCTGTACTTGTGGAATGGACTGTAATAAATAATAACATTATGTTATTTCTGCCAACCCTCCTATATGCTATAAGCGGGATAAAGTATGAACGCAAAAAATATATTAACATAAACATTAAAATTTACAGCAAAATTCGTCGATCTGAAACTAAGAGCTGGCAACAAAGAAGCAACAGAAGAAGAACTAGAGAGGCTATTAGACAAAATAATGGTATTATTCCGTTTCATACACGGTAAAGATGTATTTGAAGCCTTCTACAAAAAAGATTTAGCTAAAAGACTGTTAGTCGGGAAATCTGCTTCTGTAGATGCGGAAAAGTCGATGCTTAGTAAATTGAAACAGGAGTGTGGGGGCGGCTTTACTTGTAAATTGGAAGGCATGTTCAAGGATATGGAGCTGTCTAAGGATATCAATATTACATATAAACAGGTTGGGTCTTTGTTTCTTCTTTGTATCATTTTAATATAGTGTAGATTTTTTTAAAGAGTTTCAGGCAGAAAGAACTTAATATTAAGATAGTTTATATATATTCTTTATTGCATATAATAAAAAAACACAAAGAAATAAATAAAATGTAAAGATAGTTTACAAGGGTGGACTTATCTCTATAAGAAATCTCTTCCAGCCAACCCATGGAAGTGGATGAGAGGCAAGTTGCGGTGTAGAGACCATTAATGCAATTAAAAATAAAGAAATAGCATAAAAAAAATGTATATAATATTAAAAATTTAAATAGAAAATAAATTATATATACAAACAATTATACATACATAAAATACATACATGTAAATAAATATATAATTATATATATATAAACATATTCATACTAACTATAAATATATAGGTATATACAAAAAAAAAAAAGAACATGATCGAGTGAGTTAGTCAAATTAAAGAATAGTGAACTAGTTTAATCATTCACACTTGCTAATAAATGTTTTTTTAGTTGGGATTTAAAGGACATTAAGGAAGCACTTTTCTGGATAGGATTAGGTAGTTGATTCCAGAGGGATGGGGCATACACAGAATAAGATTTTTGCATAAATTTGGTATTACACTTCGGTATGTTAAGTAACGGAATGACACATGACCGCCTTGAGCGTGTGGGGGCGGGAAGTACGGTAAAACGGGAATGCAGATAAGCAGGAAAATTCTGGTAGTTAAGTATTTTAAAAAGGTATGTAAGGATGTGCATATCACGGCGAAGACGAATTGGGAGCCAGTTAAGTTGAGCTCGAAATTGAGACACATGATCATACTTACGTAAACCATAAATAAAGCGTATAGCCGGATTTTGAAGGCGCTCTAACTTTTTAAGTAACTCCTCAGTCACATCCAAATAGCACACGTCAGCATAGTCGAGTATTGGAAGGAGAAGACATTGCGCTAGCATAATTTTGGTTTTATGGTGAAGATAATATTGGAGACGCCTCAGAGAAAGATAAGAGAAATGCATGCGCTTGCTGATGTCATTAATATGAGGTATCCAAGATAAGTTGCAGTCGATAATAAGACCCAAATTTTTTACTTTGTCACA
>DWGR01004585.1:0-11035 GCA_018247715.1 Heliconius burneyi
AAGCTCATCAGTTCGTTAATATAATATACAAGTAATACTGTGATTTAACTGAAAAAGTAATTTGATATATAAAATTAAGATTGTTATAAATTATATTTCATATTTTATAAAGACACAAACGAAAGGCGACGTTTACATATTGTTTGTTATAGAACGTTGTTTGACTTTTCATCTACGTTCCACAAAAGGCTAAAAAAATTTACACATATATACATACATAGCTTCATGCTTACATGCACGGGGCCTTAGCTGCCTTAACGGCAATCTCATCTCATCAATGCAGCTAAGGCCCCGCTAAGCCTGTTACTGGGTAAAGCCAAAGCAGAGCAATACGCCTTTTGCACATCCATCTCGTATCTTCCACCTCTACTAAACTTTCCAAATACTTCCCAAATATATCATTTCATTCACTTTTTCTAATATCTTACCCTTTATCTTGCGTTCCGTCTATTCTTCTTTCATTTCATTTCTTTCAAAAACAAAAACCTTTGTCTTATTCGCATTCATGCATAGATCATTATTTTCACACCCTTCTTGCAGAGTGGTAACTAATACCTACAACTCGCATTCTTATGATGCAATGAGCACTGCATCATCTGCGTACAGCAGGCAATTTATATTTAAGTCACCTACTTTCATTCCCATAACACTTTGTTTCACTCCTTGGAGACAGGTATCCAAATACAAATGAAACAATTGAGCGGACATGGCGTAACCTTGTTTAATTTCGATTGGATGTCAAACCAAGGCGATGCCAGCTCCTCGCACGCAGGCTGAGTGATCCCTGTAAAGAGACTTTACAGCCTGAAGTAAGGGTCCGCTCACATTGTACCGGGGTGGTATCTCCCATAAAAAATGTCTCATATATAATTTTAAATGAAGATTACCACTAATTATATAATAATTATCAAGATATTTGCAGAATAATAAAAATTATTATTTAAAGAATACACTTGATTTTTATTTTGTTTATAGTGTCCTAATTGTATGTATAAATTAGTAAAAAAAATAAATTTCCCACTGTATCCCACACACAGCAGGGTAGGCAGAGGGAACCTAGTGTTAAGACACTTCGTTATTTACTTTCCGCTGAATTAATATAAATTAGTATACATGTAATATAAGCGGTTCCACCTTACACCCGCAGTTGAACATTGCAGCAAGAACATAACAGCTTTCAAGATAACTAGCTATCTTATCACCGGGGTCGTTTCTCCTCATTTAACGCTAAGTGTTATAAAAGGGGCTACGGGACACCGTAAATGGGTGCGTTATTCATTATTTCCTACGTACTTTGAATTTGATACATTTTATAACAATTATATTGTAAGAAAATTATATGTACTAATATTTTTTAAAAATAAATTGATATATTTTGAAAAAGTGTGGATTTACTTGTTTGCTATGTATTTAATTTATATTTTTTTCTGTTATCATGAGCAGTAACTAGTACTAAAATAAAATCCTCGGGGGAAATGGTTGAAAAATTACTCAAAGTCAAGAGGGTGAAAACGACGCAACCAATGATCGATGGACAAAGAACAGAATTACGAATCATGTCTAGATTTTAGGATGAGTGAAATAAAATAAAAATATCTCTTTCTTTAGATCTCATGAAAAATGTATATACTTTTAGTTCTTGTCGATCTCAACGAACAATGTCAAGATTAATTATTTGTCATTTATTTTCAAAGTGTCAATCTATCTACGCCAGTTCTACAATTCGCAATGTAATAATGAGTTAGCATCTATTTTGAAATTAAATCGATTAAAGATCGAAAAAAGCCTTTTGTTTCTTGCAAATTGGTACAAATTAATAAAAAGATTAAAAAGTTAATTAAAAAGAAAATTAATACATACTAGTTTTTTTTTAATTATCTATATCTTAATATATAATGTTAATTGCAAGAACCCCTCCTTATGTGAAAGTGAAGCCTCCTTTAAAGAAGTCCATTACCAATAGTATTTACTACTTTATTTAAGTATCATAGGTATTTAGACAAATGACTATTTATTCGATAACAATGATAGTCATATCGACTTTTTTGAACTTTAACATAAGTATAAAACTGCTGTTTAAATTTTGAAATCCAATCGATTTATTCCATATTAATTCTATTCTACGGCGTTGATATATTTTTATAATACTATTCTCATGTTATGTGGCGTAAACAAATAAATCCCTGAGTGATTTATCTCTATTGTTTCTTTAGCATAACACTATTTACTTCTGCCCTTTGGTAATTACAGAGATACATATTATATTACATTTTATACTAATGTATCGCCATACTTTATTAAACCAAAATGAAGAAGCAATAATATTTTAAATAAGACTCATCTCCTTTGTAGACATTTAACCCAGGGTGTGTGATGGTGTAGACGTCCACATGAAACGCAAATCACCACCACGTACCACAGACGAAAGAAAACATTCAGCCGTATAAATTAAAAGACACATCCAATATGATAATACTAGTTTTAGAGTGAGTATGTAATTTAATTTTGTTTTTATTTTTTTGTTTTATATTTTTCAAATTTAATAAATGAATTACTATCAGCTCAGAAAACGGCAAGTAACATAAAAAAATTATTGAGACTAACTACTTATTTATCATAACTTTAGAATCTTTTCCAAAAAATTAAATATAAAATTTATTTTTTTTAAATATAGAATTTATTTTTTGTTATACACGGTCACAAAAAAAAAGTTATTTTTCAATCGCCTTAAAATGAACGCTTCCATTTATCCGTGTGTATTCTTTACCTTTCATATGACGCTTTCCCGATCGAAAATCAATAGTACCAACGCTTATGAAATAAAATGTTGTATTGTTAAAATGTCATCACTTGTTATTTTGATTGAATACGTAACTTATATTATTAAAACATACACTATTTATATTAAAAAAACCACATAAAATATGATTATTTATATGAAATGAATGAACGAACGAAATTTACAAACAAAATATACTTCTGGAAAATAACTGAAGCTATTCTGAATTTCCACATTGTCCATGAGAATACACAATATGTCATCACGTACGACCAGTTTCCGGGGATTCACAGGAAAGAGCGGATACAAAAACTAAATCTTGCCTTAAACGGTTGGCGAGAGTTTCGACGATATTATAATATGTTGCTCTTGCAAAGGGTTCTGGCAATATTTTATACACAGTACCTTACACGAGCACGCGTCACATGGTGGTATATCAGTGAGAAATATCAGCAGTAATTTGTTAGATTCTTTTGGAATATTTATATTATTATCCCTCGACAAAAACAGAATCAAGTGTGTGTCTTATATATTGTGGTATGTGTCATATAGGTATGTATCAGTATGTCTGTCTGTGCCATCGTACTTCCCTAACCATCAAACCGATTTTGATTTTGTTCTTTTTATTTTTACGTAATGGTACAAAAATATATTTTTAGACGCTTGAAGATTATCAGCTTTTGTCTAGTTGCTTGTTTACTTTTTAAAACTTTTTCGTCGTCAGTTTTTACTTAAAAAATACTCGTATAATATAAGGATCTCGCCAAGAAACTATTCACTTCTATATAAACTTTATCATCATTCATAAAGAAAAAATTTAAAAAAATAATATTTGAGAATATTTTTATATCTAGATGTTACTCAACTTTTAGAATGTCAAAATTTATTTTAAAATATTGAGTGTTATGTATGACACGCGCATTGACATGGGCAATAAATCTTGCAAATCACGCGCATTGTTAATTAATATAAAATTTATTTCATTTTACAAATTATATAATCAGTGACTCCTGCGACATTTTAAATTTTAAATATATTTTCTACTCACATTCTTCAAAATTCATTTTTGTAGGACGCAATAGCATACAATTTCCCTTCAACATGCTCGACGACCATAGATTAAAAAACTAACGTAGCTCTAATAACGCCTCGCGTCAGATGTTCTAGCAAGATACAATGCCTCTTAATATAAATGCAATATTAAGCATTTTATCTGTCAGTTATTAAAAATTTAATCTTTAATTTGTAACTGTAGAGGTATATAAATAAAACGAATTAAAAATTAGCTTCTCGCTGTATCCCGCACACAGCAGGGTAGGCAGAGAGAACCTTGTGTTAAGACACTCCGTTAACCACTTTCTGTCCCATCCTCGGGGCATTGCGTGTTAAATGACAGAATTCAACGCCGCACTTTGCCTCGACACCAGAGCAAAGAGATGGAATTATAAAGGTAAATAAATATTACACTTCCCCGAGTGGGAATAGAACCCACAACCGTCGTGTTACAGTCACACCCTTGTGCCGCTGCGCCACAAAGGTATATAAAGTAATAGAGGATAAAACAAATTGTTTTATTCAATATGATATAAAAAAACCTCGCAAAAACTACTTAAGGGATCTTTTATCCATAGATCCTTTTTTATCCATGGTTTTTACTTATATCTGTCTCTATGTTTTCAGTGTACGCTCACAAAAATTACTAGCTCTAATTTGCTATAACGAAAACTGATGTTACTATAACTAAAATAGTGAAGTTTTGTATATTAAAATGTTTTAATTTTCTTATCTAAGACATGGATATACAGTTACCGACGAATAGAAACGTTTTCATCAATATTTAATTTGAATATTAACTTACTACAAAATATGTCGGAGAGTAACATTTTTATGACGACTTTAATTTTAAAAAGTTGAATAATCTTACAGTTTGATCATTTAGGGTTTCACCGCTGGTTACTTCCATACACTTCGTTAAAATTAAAAATGTTACCTTCTTCTCTATTCAGCCAAATATGATTAAGAATCTTTTCAATAAATCTGCATTGAGACATGATTCCAAACTCACACAATCAGTTAACATAATAACAAAATTTAGATTCAAATGAGTAATTGTAGTATCAGAACATAACTAAAGTGGGGACGGAATATCTTAACACTTAGTTCCCTCTGCCTACCCTACGGTATGCGGGATACAGCGTGAAGTATTTATTTTATGAATAGTTAATACTTATTATAAAGCTGAAAAGTCCAAAAAAGCTTGAAAACGGTTTCCATAGGTCGAAAAGTGGCTGTCGTGGCGCAGCGACACACATCCCCCGACACACATCACTCGAGAAAGTTTAATTATTTATTTACGTTTATATCTTCGCTACCATGTCTTTGCTCTGGTATCGAGGTAAAGCGCGGCGTTACGTTCTGCCATTCAACTCGCAATGCCTCCAGAATTCGGCCGAAATTAAGAAACGGAGTGTTTACTTAAAACTAGGTTCCGTCTGCCTACCCTGCTATGTGCGGGATACAGCGTGAAGCTGATTTAATTTTTAATTTAAAAAGTGAAAAAGTTTCTTGGATTTTTTTCCACAATATATATAATCTGTATTTATTACATTTATTTATTTATAATAATATTTTAATATTATTCCTCTCGAGTAAGCTATTATCGATGTTTTAAATAGAAACGACATCGTTCCCTAAAGTATTTCGTGGGTGAATAATATATCTGCTTCAAATAGAGCATCCATCAAAATAAATCGTTTTGGTTGGGTCGTATCCTCCATTTCCCTCCATGTCCGATTTAATGCGCCTGCCCTTGGGACACCATCATAGTACATTTCTTATCAAATTTTACTCAAAGAAATATTTTATTGAAATAATTAAGTTACATTTATTATATTAACATACATATATAGGACGTAATAGAAAAATTTTAAATAATAAATAGAATTGTCATTTCTGAACCTAGAAAATATAAAAAAATATTTAACAAAAACTGGCGTAACAGTTACTAGAGGACAAAGGACCGGACAAACAAACATACATACATACGTACGCGCTATAAGCATAGAGTAAGCACTTCACTAATACTAACATCGGTTCCAGTAATGAAATTTTAAAGGAATCTTACTACGTTTACTTTATGCAATATAATATTTATAGAGCTTTTAGAATATTATTTCGGACTTCCAAAAGACAAAAATAGCACAAAAATTAAAATTGGAAGCAAGATGTTAAGGAAGAAATAAACTTGGTCACCCTCTCATAGCACTGTAAATATTTTGAGGGATGAGAATTTCCTCTGGGGCGCTCTTTAAAGTTTACCCATCCTCTTTCGACTGAGCTGACATAGTTCTGTAAAATAACACATCTATATTTCACTTTTTTTTCTGTTTTTATAGCATTGACAAAAAGTTTTGAAAGTGTATAAAAACGGACAAAGGTTAACTTGGTCGTGATGTCATTTACATTTGTAATTTATTTCCAATGGGGTTATTTAACCTCATTATGAAGGTTTTGATCTGTATTGTGATCTTGTTTAACGTACAAGATGGACATTTCTATTTTATTGAAATATATTTACTATTAAAGCAGTTTCTTTTTCACGACGTTTCTCTAACATATAAAGTAAAACTTTATATTATTTTCTTCATAGTTGAGTACTCTTTGTTCACTAATGTGTTTTATAATATTATATAATGTACAATATTTAATTTTATTCTCATGTACCTCAATGGAGTGCAGTTATCGAGAAAATGAGAATAAATTTCCTTAACCTGAACTTATATTTGAAAATTATGAATATTACAAAAAAAAGATTATGTTATAAACATCAGCTGCGTCAAAGTTTACGTCTCATCGAAGCGTGATTTATGTCGAGTGCGGCGCCCGACGTGACGCAAATTATATTTTATACGACGATTTAATCACAAGTGGCTTGTTATTTGGAGTAATGATATCAATATTAAAAAAATCAACGAGTCGGATGTGAAACTCGGAGGTATACGGAGGTTTCCGTACCATTATCTATGAAAACACTAAAAATTCGTATCTGTTGTATGGGAGCCCACTTTATTTTTGAGCCCACTTCATTCCGTTTTTTAATATTTGTTGTTATAGTCACAACAAAAAAACTATCTAACTATCGCGATACAGCCTGGTGACACACGGACAGCGGAGTTTTAATAAATTATTCTCGTCTCACCTTTTGGTTATGGAACCCTTAAAAAAGTGTATAAAATCTGAAAAGACAAAATAAATAAAAAACATTGTTTTAGGTTCTATATATTAAGTTAACAATATATAAGTTCATATAAATTAATAATATACATTTATAATTTTTCTTGTATGTTTCCTATGTACAGTACATAATTTTCTTATAAGTACAGATATAGATTATTTATTAACTTTTGCAAGCATAATGTTGTACTAATGAATGATTTTTACGATTATCAATATTTTATACAAAATCTAAGGAACGATTTTTTTTTTGTTATTGAAACTTTAATATTTATTCCATTTTAGAACTATATTAAGTTTCTTATTAGAATTAAAGTTCATCAGTAATAACTCAAATAAGAATTATATATAACCTTATATATTTATGAATAGAAATATAAATTGTCTCTACATAATTATCTCCTACATATTAGTGAAATTTAAAACATTTGAATGAGCAGGAATTATAACATATAATTATTGAAATTGTCTGTGAAAAATATTAAAGGCTTAAAAGTTTTTAATATCTGACAGATTACATCAATTATTGTCACCTTGAAATAATAAAAGACCTGAATTATTGATTTTCTTACTCTAATATTAAAAAAGTAAAAAAATATCATAAGACTTTGAATTGTGACAACATAAAATATATGCGAAAACTGATTCTGTCTGTTCAGTCTGATTAAATAATATATTATTTTAATACACCTATGACTTACCCCTGGCCCACGCCCATTTACGGTTAAGCAAACACCATAACTTGTAAGTAATTCTGGGGATTTGATTAATGGACGAACTTCCCTTCTATCGCCATTTCAGTCTAATAAGATCAATCGGTTACTAACCAGCCCACACAGCGACCCACTTCTTGCGTGGAGGCAGTTATCGTAACTATGACCCTATCGAGAAAAGTCGCATGTTTCTTATAGCAAGGATTACTTGTTACATAATTTGATATTATCATCATTTAGGTTGCCTCTACGATGCCTCTTAATATAAACGCAATATTAAACATTTTATCTGTCAGTTATTAAAATATAATATGTAATTTATAACCATAGAAATCTATAAATAAAACGAATTAAAAATTAGCTTCACGCTTTATCCCGCACAGAGCAGGATAGGCAAAAGGAACTGTGGGAACTGTGTGTGGGTAGTACTGAGGGACTCCATTTCCCATTTTCCGCCGAGTTCTGAAAGCATTGCGTGTTGAATGGCGGAATTCATTGCCACGCTTTGCCTTGACACTAGAGCGAAGACATGAAGATGCCTTGGCCTTTATTAAATATATTTTTTATTTAATTACATAGGTACATAATAGAACATACGTACATGCAACACAAGAAATTGTGTTGCAGTACTTCTCTTTTTTAATCAATTATATTTTTAAATAGTGGGCCCGTGCGGGGCTACGCCCGCTGGAAATAGAATAATTAAAACAGTTGTATAAAATAAACTGTTACGGCAATTAGCAAATTCCTCGAACTAAGTACTTTAAATTGACATAACTTTTTTATTTATGGACTGAGTGTAATAAAATAAACCCTATATGTTTTCGGAATCCAATAATAAAAACTGCATCTAAATCGGTTAAGCCGATTCTGAGATTAATGATTACAAGCGCACAGACAAACAGACAAAAAATAAAAATTATTACGTTAATAAAGGTTCCCAATAATATATTTTTTTAAATATCTTTCAAGTACAGACACCGACCTTCTTATGATTTTATTATAAGTATCGATACCAAAAATTTTCTAATCTATTATATTTCTATCCAAAAAGTTCATTCGTCGTGACGTTCTTCTTTATTTTGTAAACTGATAACATATTAAAAACAAAATAACGTTGTCATATCGTTTCTTTACATACTATTGATACATCCATATATCTATGTAATAACATATAAAATGTTATTTTCTGTCACTCATATCCTTAATGGGGAAAAAAACCAGTTCCGCTCCGTTTGGTTCCGTTCGAGTCATAAAGCAACGAGCTAATAATGAAAAGTAGAATTTTCATTCAATTTATTTTGAATACCGCACCGAGCAATAAACTAGCAATCGTTCTTGTTTCCTTCCACAAAAACGAAGGATATATAGATATAAATCTTTGTCTTTCCAACAGATTGTGATTTGTTTTGCCAATCGACTCGTGATTTGTCACTGTCTTCACTATATTGGGATAGCGAAATAGTTTTGGCTATTATTAGCTTACTAGTTATAGTTAAATAGTTTTAACTAGTTACAGCTGCTTCTAGCTTACTGTTTACAGCTGGAATGCTAGAGTAGAATTTACAGGTTATCTATTGAACTTACTTGCTGAAGATCTACCTGGAAACGTGCTCACGCTATCTTGTAATTTTGCTAACATAGAATTAAAGGTTCAACATTATTTTGAGCTTAAGCTTTGCTCGCTTACAAATTTTTTAAATCATTACACTCTCGATCTTAAAATGTAAGCTATTCATTTTTTTTACAATTTTTAGTGTCTTCCTTAACTGATATCAACGATTTTTATATGGAACTCTTATAGTCTGTGTTAAATGTTTTTTTTTGTATTTGCTTTACTCTGTATCCCACACATAGCAGGGTAGATAGGAGGAATTTAGCATTAAGACACCTGAGTTCGCTACTTTCCGTCGATTTTTGAGGCATTGCGGTTACCAAAGCGAGGAAATGCAAATATTAAAGAGTCTAAGTCGTACCCACAACCTGTCGCGTTTACAGTCCCATTCGCCTGGCACTGCGCCATGACTGGCCTCAATTCTAGTATTAAAAGAAAGAAATTACGCATAAATCAAATTGTAGCAAAGTCAGCACAAAGTTATCAATGTCGTCTATTATCAGATATCTTTGAAGAGGGTCGTGGGGCTCACATCTGTACTATTACAGAACGATGCATATATATTACTACTATGTGTGCATTTTATAAAGTCGACAGATGGCAAAATGAAAGCCACGCCGAGCAAAATTGTTGCTCAAATATTTTAAAGCTGAATGTGTTTTTTAATTACTAAGAAAGATGAATTTTATATTTGCATTCATCTTTTAAGGGATGTAAAAATAAAATTTTTGCAATTTATCATAAGAATATATGTATAATACATAATATAAGTACATAAATACATAATTAATTTTTATTAGGGCTGTGTCGTTTGCCTTATTTTATGGATTTAGGCGTGCCAGTTCAACTCAGTTTATTTCGCCAATCACACGTGACGTATTTTCTATGTGACACCATTCTAATAATAATATCAAATTACCATAAAAATATATTCATTCCTGGTTGCCAACATGGCGCTATACGAGTTCTGAGCCTAAATTATATTGAAAAGATTTGATTTAAGAAATATTTTTTGATTGAATTGATTAGACGAATTAAACACCCAATACAAAATATCTTAAAACTTTAGAATTCTGTAAGAAAAATTAAATAATATGTTCGAATACATATTAAATTTCCTTTGAACGTTCGTTCTTAAAGATGAACATAAAACTTTACAAATAAATAATACAAATTACATTTATATAATTGTGCTCAAAGATTAAAGTGCTATCATTATATTTGCATTTTTCACACCCGAAAATCCTACATGGGTCGGACATAACATAATAGAGAAGCACTTGAGATTTACCCAGAGAAATTGCGGTATCTTCAAAGGAAAAATTATGTAGAAATAAATTTACCTAATTGGATAAATGTGATATCAATTTTAAAAAAATCATGGTTTTCTTGTTGTAATTTAGATAATGACGGTTTATTCGAATTCAGTAGTAAATAATACTAGATTTTTAAGCAGATTATAAATAAAATTATCGTTATTAAAGTTAAATATGTGCTAATAAATAACTCTAATTACAAAACATTTATCATTGTTGTAATTTTAAAAAGAGTCCAGCTTATTTTTTTTTTTAAGTAACGCGATATAAATCTCAATACGTGTATACACGATCTATAAGCTTGGTGGATTACCGATAATAATAAATCAGGTAAACGAGACAATTTGTCGTCCGTCCTAATCCCCGTTGACGCGTCCTT
>DWGR01004586.1:0-11034 GCA_018247715.1 Heliconius burneyi
TCGCACGAGCGAAAGGCAAACAAAGCAACACAAATAGAGGCGCAAATTAAAATATAGCGGCCATCGAATCAACTGTGTACACGGATGGAAATTCTAATTAGGTGAGTTAATTGATTGGATAAAGTAAAGCGTATAGTGATGGAAACGAACTATTATGCGTCTTTTTAGGTTTATTTTTAACCGACGTCACAAAAGGAGTCTGTTGTGCCTCTGTCTGTCTGTGGCAATGGAGCCTGAATGTCCTGTGTGTCCTGAATTAATGAACCGTTTTGTGTGCGGTTGTTTTTAATCAAAAGCCATATTCGTCGTGGTCGTTCTCAGCTAAGTTTTAAGGGAAATCTTAGTAGCTTAAGAGCTGCAAACATCTCCCAATATGAGAGAGTGGTATTTAGTTGGAGACTATTCAAAATTTAACATTTTGCTAGTTATCAAATTTGTAAAAAAATTAGCATTTTAGTTTTGTAATTATGTTACTAATATCCACTTAAAATTTTCACTTCAATAAGTGAGCTTTAACTTTAATTAGAACCATTGAGTGCAGTGGTATATCTAGGAAGCATATTTAGTAGAGACGGAAGATACATATTGCCAGCCGGTAACAGAATTAACGGTTTGTTGGTTGTGGATATACGATTTCTTCGTTGGATATATGGAGGAAGCTTAGCTGAGCGAATTCGTGACGAATAAATATACAGAGTTCAGGGTATTATTCAGGATGTCACAGTGACAATGAAGAAAAACTTGCTTAGGCGTATTGGGCACGTCGAGACAATGCGTGGTAAAGAAGTCCTAAAATTTTTTAAGCTAAGTGAGTGGTAAGATTCATCAGCAGAAGAAGAGATTCATGAGCTCCTGATAAAGACAAATAATGTTAGAAATATGCGGAACATAGTGCCTTAAGAGATTGTTCTCTCTGCATAAATCATGAAAGGAAAAATAGCTTACTTCTAACAAAATATGATAATATACCGATAATATAAATATGTATCGTATTTGAAAACTTAAAACAAATATGAAATAAAGAAAAGGGTTAGGTGCGAGTCAGAATCGTCCACCGAGGTTCCGTACTAATTTCAGGATGTAAGTCAACGGGAAGTACAACTTATAAAAGTTGGCAACCTTGAGTTAGCGGTTTTTTTTGTATTAAATGAAACAATAAACTTTTCACGGAAAGTACACAATAGGTTTTTCTTACTATAAATTCAAGCATAAATGCTCATACATTTTGATTATATTGATTTAGAAACTTGATTTGTTCTGTGCTTCAAGGGACTATAGACTTAAATATTTGGTAATAATTTTAGCTTGATACCTCTACGCGATCTTGAGATCGACAAATTGAAACGGACAGACGGACAGCAAAGTAATTTATAGGATCACTATATATAGGGTTCCGTTTTTACCTTTTGTGTTATAGAACCCTAAAAGTATATATGATAAAGCGAAAATTTTAAATTACACACGCCCCATTTATTTCTTAGTTTGATGAGCACATATTGATTTCAAAAGCTGCAATCTGAGTTTTGATTTTAAAGGGAATCTATGTACATATATCGAGGTATGCATATTTGCCACGTAAAATACAACACCGTTGGATATTAAACCTTTAATCAGAGATAGCTAATTGAAATATTTTTGCCATTTGTGTTTTAGTGACTTGAAATAAGTAAAGTTCTTTATTTTTTCTTCGTTTCTAGATTTCGTATGGAAAAATAGGTCTGGAATTCATTTGAGAATGGGGAACGGAGTGTCTGATCACTAGGTTCCCTCTGCCAACTCTGTTGTGGGCGGGATACAGCGTTAAACTACAAAAATATATGAAGGAAATACCAGTATATTAAAAATAAATGAATAGCATGCCCCTGTGTGAGTTTTGCAGTTAAAAACATGACGTGTAGGCGACAATCGATATGTCACTACTGTCTTATAATTCATTATTGATATTACCATTGAATATGGGAATTGGCGTTGTTTGTACCATTGCTTAGAAATTATATTAGATATATTATTTCTAATACAGTTAGTACTGATTTTGTGTAGAAATAGCTAAGTTATGCTGATATATACTAAGGATTTTGTGGCGCCTTGGCACAACGTGACAGGCTGTGAGCTCGATTCCCACTCGAGGAAGTGTAATATTAAATATTTTTATGTTGTTAAGCGATATCAGGGCGTTGAGTTGCGCAATTTAACACGCAATGACCGCCGCTTACCTCGAGGATTCGGCAAAAAGAGAGGACTGGTGTTTTAATGAAAATGGAGTGTCTTAAAACTAGGTTTATGGGTTTCTATATTTTTCTATAAAACACCTGTCTTTGAGAGACCGAGGGCATTAGGGGAACTAAATAATTATTTTCTATCCAGCACTCTCCACACAAAACGAGGCGTTGAGTTACGCCACTCAACAGGCAATATCTCTGGAAAATAACATCTTAGTATTAAATAGTCTTTTGCCTCTCCTAATGTATACGAAATACAGCGTGAAACTGATAATAAATATATTTTCCAAGATGATTAGAGATAGCTTACAGGTATTATAAAAAAACTGCTAAAGCACAATTGAATGCATTTGCAAAAACACACAAATGTAAACTCATTAACCACTGCACAACCATAGAGCAAAAACACTACATTTATAATCAAACCATAAAGCAAATATACTCCAGTTCTTGTATTTTACATAGAGCATGTCTGTTTGAACCATTTAAAATGCAAAATGTACTTTAACAACGTATTCTAACGTGTAGAACATAAATTATACGCCATCTTGAAATGCATTTTCCTTGTAATGCTCGTTTTAAAGAAACATTTATCATTATTACTTTGTCTACATTGTCGAGGAATAGTTTAGCAGACGCTTAATTCAAACGGATATCGAATTAGGTTTCAGCGTTGAAATATTACTTTGATTTTTTTTAGTTTTTTTAGCTTCACGCTGTATCCCGCAATTTAAACGGAAAGCAAAAGAAAACCTGCTAACCTAGTGTATAGATACTCCTTTCCCTTCAAGTATTCTACTTCTACGTTTCATATGATTGGATTGCTCAAATTGAGGTTAGGCAATGTTAAGCCACGCTGATTGCATTATCCGTCACCATAGTCAGATCGACAAACGAGCACGCAGAAGGATATTTTGGGCAGGAGATTAAGTGTGCCATTGCTAATGGGTCGGCTCAGCAGTTACATGTTGTTTGATCTTCCAGAGCGTACTGAGATTTTTCTTTGCATCGGCCAACTTGTCTACGTAATCGATTTAAAGACTTCCATACTGGCCACTGCAAAAAATGGCGGTGGGGTAAGCACTCTTTGGTAAGGTCATATATAGTCTGTAGGAGGTGGGTTGTTTCTGGTCCCGGGCCCGACTTGGATCACCATTTAAGGTTGTGGTTGATCTCAAGAAATTGTGGTGACTTTTGAACCAGCCACCACAACCAGAGTGGGTACTGAGGATCTTTTTCTAGTTTTGTTTTCTCAAAAGAAAATGTGTCATGAACGTCACGTCGACCCTTGGGGGGTGTTATGCCTACCAAGGTGTAGACCTTGTATTCCACTAATACCACTAGATATTTATATGCTTAGAATATTTAGCGCGTCAATTTGTCTAGCACAACTGGACTATAGCGATAAGTTCAAATATATAAAATTTCAGATTATAAAAATATATTTAGTTTACACAATCTATGTTAATCTCATTCATGTTGCCTCTAAAATTTCAAGGAAAAATTTTAAATGTGTGGTAAGAGACAAGAAGTTGTTACCTGTCATAGTCATAATATGGTATTTAAATAATTATAATATATTAGGTAAAAGTAGTGATTGAAGTACTGACTGGTGATGATGAAGCATTTATACTATACTTATCACTTTGGAACCAACTACTCATCCCAATCCAAAGAAGTCCTTCCTTACTGTCTTTCAAATCCCAGCTCAAAAAACATTTATTTGCTAGTATGAACAATTAACTTTTATTCAGACAGTATTATTGTTTCTCTTGAGCAAGATAACGGCACTTCACGTATTTATATATATATATATATATATATATATATATATGTTTATCTATATATTAAATGTAATTATATATTGTCATTAATTTAGTATATATACATATAACAAAATTTAACACTCGAAATTCCTTCACACTCCTCTTCCTTCCTCAGCAATTCTTTTACTATCACATCCTCCCGACTATGGAATGCTTTACCACTGAATATCAGACGGGCAAAATCTTTAAATATTTTTAAGCGACTCCTAAAACTACATTTCCATGCCCTTTGAACTTCTTGTAAATCTTAAATTGCCGCCTTACTTTTATGGTATGTATGTATAAATGTATATATGTATGTATTTATATGTAAGTATAGGTATATATGTAGGTATTAATATATACGCCTATAATATATGTATGCTGTAGAAATTTATTATAATTATTATTTACACCCCTAACCCTTTTCCTCCCCGTTATATCCTATGCCCTAAGGTTGCCTGGAAGAGATCGCTCTTTTAGCGATAAGGTCGCCTCTTGTACATTTTGTGTTTTGTTTATAGTTCTACTTTATTTATATATCTTTAATGGGTGTACAATAAAGAGTATTATTATTATTATTATTTATATGTATGTATGTATGTATGTGTGTATATATATATATAGCTTGTATTTATAAATATAGAGTATATACGTATAGGATATATGTAAATTAGTATATGTATATATTTGTACTCTCTTCCCGCTGATTGACAGTCATCCACTTCCATTGGTTGGCTGGAAGAGATTTCTTTTAGAAATAAGCCCACCTTTGCTAACTTATCTTTTCATTTTGTATTTCTTATATGTTTTTAAGTGCAATAAAGAATATATATATATCATCATCATCACCAGTATGTGTTCTTCCTCTGCAAGACACAGACTTTTTCAATGGCATAGTTAGATAGCATCTGCTAAGTGAACCGTAAACAAAACAAAAACCCGACTGTATGAATTAATATATCCAGTAACATTCGCGCCAAGAAGAAATTTATCATAATGGGTTCACTGGTTAAGCAGGAACAAAGGTACCAACATACATACATACATATTAAAAACATAACCCTCCTCTTCAGCTTCACTGGAGTCGGGTAATCTCATACGTTTTATTTAAGAGTCGAAATAAATAACAGAATCGAATCTTTTCTCGTTATATCCATATTTATGGGCAAAGTACTACGAACTGCTCCACAAAGATTCTTATTAAATTCTTATGGGAAAACTGATTTTCCCATAAGAATTTAATAAGGCCCGTAACAAGTGTTCGTGTAATACAAAGCCGGTTTTTTATGGTTCTACATGATTTTTAATTTGATCGTTGCTTTGAAAGTACTTTGAGTTTTACCATAAATTATACTTGGAAAATGAATATGGTCAATCAAGATCAACATTGTTGTTTAAATATAAATTTAATGAAATTTAATTATGTAAAAATAGAGTAGATAATAAAGGCATCAAGCGTGCGATTGTAAGCGTGACAGATTGTAAGTTTGTTTCCTGGAAACGATTCCTCGACTGGTCTGAATAAAATGATATTTCCATTCCTTTGTTCTGGTAACGAGGCAAAGTTCCTCCACTAAACACTTAATGACTCTAGGATTCAGCGGAAGTAGGGAACGAAAGTGACTGAGTGGGAACGGAGTGTCTTAACACTAGGTTACCCTTTGCCTACTCAGCTATATATTTTTTCGCGATTATTATATATTTTAATTGGAACTATATCACCGGATAGAATATTGCAAATACGTATACGCGCGTAGTCCAAAGCCTTGGGGTTCCAGAATATCTGGTTAAGGAGTTTCATTTAAAAGAAAAAAAAAAGAATATTTTTTGAAAAGGCTTGATAATAGTAGAAGATTTGTGGGAAAAGTGAGATATTAAATATCTCTAAACTCACCTGAACCGCTTTCCCCGACTCTCCAATAATCTCGGACTACCTGAAAATATATGTTGAAGATAAAAGTTTTGAAGGAGAACATTTATAAGTAACTACTAGGCTTAGAGTTTCGTACCTGTAAGGAAATATGAACATTTTTAGTGATATTTCGACGTCAGTCTATCTTTTTGATTTTTGTTCTTTTCAATATTTTTTCTTTATCAAGCGTAGCAAGTGTCTACTGTCGAGACTCCACTTTCTACATGAATTTCAGACATTGAGTGTCGAAACTCAATGTCGATTTTTGTTGTACCGGAGCAGGGAATTAAAAAAAATCCCCTAGTGAAAATCGAATTAACAACAATCTCGTTCATGGTCTGTCCTATTGTACCACGTATGCTTTATATGTTTTAAATATAGAGGACCCATAATTAAGACTCGAAGGTATTGAGACTAATCGTGGTGTGTCGTCGTCTTATAGTATGACAACCAGTCATGTATTCGATCCCCACTCGAAGAAAGGAAATATTAATTTCAAATTTATATTTTCATTTCGCTCTCGTGTCGAGGCAAAGGGTGGCATTGAGTTCCGCTACACACAATGCCTCCAGAATTCAGCACAAAAAGAAGAACGGAGTGTCTTAACACTAGGTTCCCTCTGCCTACCCTGCTGTGTGCGGGAAGCTGACAAGAAAATCATTGTAACTCCACTCCAATCCACTCCAAGGTATTAAAAATAGAATTAACTTATCTAAATAACATTAAAGCATTCACTACATACAGTGTACTATAATAAAATAAGCCCATACAATGTAAAGGTCTGAATAGAAACGTAATACGTAGTGGTAGTCGGGTTGAATGCACCGCGATCTATCTATTAGCGAATCTGCGATACGTTGGCACAATGCCACCGGCTCAGCCGTGGTGAGGGTGGCGAAGTAGGGTTAGAACAAAAAAATATGGTGTATTTGTATTTTAAATTCCATCAGCTTCACACTGTATTCCGTACAATGTAGGGTAGTCAAAGGGAACCTGGTGTTAAGGTAAAGATAACATAAAATAATATTTATTAACAAATAACATGTACAATTTTTTGTTACATCCACTATGGTGTGGGTACACTAGGTATTCCTGTATTGTGGGTTCGAATATATGATTTTATAACTTGCGTTTAATGTTGACACTCGTTTTAAAAGAGATAAATAATACAGTAAAAAAAGAAAGGTAAATAATCATAATTAAATAAAGGTAAAACAAAGTTAATTTCTGAAAAAAAAAATTTCGGTGTTGAGACACGGTGTCTCCATAGTGTCTTAGTGGTGTCTTCATGGTGTCCTTTTTTATTTTTTTATTTATTATTATTCATTTATTAAGATTTGGTTTCAGATCGCTGTTATCTAAGGCCACTGTGCTACGTTGGTAATTTGTTTTGAGCGTTAGTTAACCTGTACAATTTTTTTTCGTTCGTTGCTTGAATTATTGTTTATATATTATAATATTTTTTTAAAAAACAACCCTGATTTTAAAAGGAAAAATTTATTATATTTTAACAGTTCTATGTAGAAATTGATTATTGTTAAGCAAATTAAAAATATTAGTGACAAAAATTCAGAAATATTTTTTATTATAAAACTGACAAATCACATTCAAACGTATTTCTTCAAACAACAGATTTACCACAATATTTAATTTTAATACATATTTTTTATGCTAACGCTACATAACCACTTGTCATGTTGCATTTGTATGTGTGAGTCTCAAGTGTTTAAACAATAGGCAAATTGCGAGTGCTCCACACTGAAGCGAGCGGAATACTGAAACGGAACGCCGAGATTTTATTGCTCATTTTCAGGCATATCCTGAGTTTGATTTATAATTATAATATTTCCCTTTTAATAAGTTTTGTTCAGTTCAAAGTTTACTTGTTGAGCTTATTTTTAGTTATTTCAATGCAGATTTGACATTTTCAGACCTTTAAAGCGCAGCGGTATAACGTTAGACATAGATGCGATGATTGTGGGTTCGATTCTATCGATTGTGGATGGTGCTTGGGGAATGAGATGTCTTTGCACCCGGTTATCTGTGCTTACAAAGCTGAAAATGTTTTTTTCTAAAAATAAAAATCTTTGTGGGTAGGCGGTAATTGATATCAAATATATTAATTTCTAAGTGTTCTATCCAATCTATATTATTACATTGAATTATCAATTATCGAGAAATAGTGATTGAACAACACTCGAACATATTGTATAATGATATATCATTATTACGAGTAAATATGTATACAGGGGGACTTCGCCTCCTGCTCGTTTCGGTCACCAACCCCTGACTTTCAATGATAAAAAAATAACATTTCATTAACTTATTATGGTTTTTCATCGACATTTTTTATTGGTTTTTTTTTAATTCGTACTCCAGAAGTTGTACCACAATATGTAGATAAATAGAATTAAATTGCCTAATTGCAATACCCTTATTTTCCCTCCACTCAACACACATGTCTTCAAATCGGCGGAAAGTGGGGAAGTGTCAATAGGTTCCCAGGTTCCCCCTGTGTATCATAATATGTGCAGGATGAACCAAGCTTAAGCCCATGCCTATACACTATTTGTTGAAAGAAATCCGTTAAAAGAACTCTAAATAATAAAAAAGAGAATACTATATTCCAGATATGAAATATTATTCCCCTCTTTAACCCCAATTCTATTTTTATATTATTATTGTTTTATTTATTATTACTACAAAACAAAAATGGAATGGAACCATTATAGAATCATTTTGTCTGCCCGTCTGTCAAGTCTACTTAACTCAAGAAAGGAAAATAATATAAAATATCCAGGCTTCTCGTAGCCCTTTGGAGTCTTTTAGAGTACAGAAAAATTAAACTCTATAACTAGATATTTTAATTGGTACGGAACCTTTGTAGGTGAGCCCAACTCACAAACCAAATGAAAGTAGTAAGGCAGACTATAATATAATCTGATATATTATAATTATTCTTACCTAAAAAACTAAATAACAACGTACAAGCGACTAATTTCCGTTATGTCTAAACTTATCCACCTTATATTCATAATAAGGTAGTTCTGGCACAAGTTTAGAGGCAATAAGATAAGCACGATGGCTTATACTTCAATAAACAAGGTCTAAAGTATATTAGCATTTGGTAATATTGAATAATTTCCATATTGGCACTATTTTAATTGTTCAGCTTTACGCTGTATCCCGCACACAGTAGGGTAGGCAGAGGGAACCTAGTGTTAAGACACTCCGTTCCCCAGTTTCCCCCGAATTCTGGAGGCATTGTGTGTTGAGTAAAGTCAACGTCGCAATTCGCCTCGACACCTAAGTGAAGAAATGGAAACATAAACTTAGCTTAGCTTCACGCTATATTCCTAGCGGGGTAGTCAGAGTGAACGGAGCGCCAAACGTTACGGTCTCTACATACCTCTTTCGCCTCGTCCACTGTCATCAACCTCTTCATACATGCCCTTCGGGGCTCTTCATGCTTTTTACGTGATTTTCTCCCAGTAGATATTCGTAAATATTAAATACTCGTAAATATTTAACTTCCTCGAGTGGGGATAGTCTGGGCATGGGCACACATTTACACTTACACAAGTGCGCCACGACTAGCCTCTGGATTAATTTGATTTAATACTTATTTTAATTGTGAGAAAACACTCTGTTGTTTATATTAGGGACATAAGGTTTATGTCACTTTGTGTCCAAGTGTCACTTTGTGTGCTCAGATATTATTTCTATACACTTACAAATACATACTACTCAGAAGCAAAAAATCCGTACAGGGGTAAAACATACTATCAATGTTTGGCATTTATGTAAAAACTTCTATAGTAGTCTATTAGTAATATTATCGTAGCTCCCCCCTACCTACCCCCTACACCCTGTCTACACTTGAGTAAATCTATATTCCATGTACAGAGACTGATCAATTAGGGTTTAATTATAAATATCGATATAGTTAGCACGCAACTCCTCTAGAATTTGGAGGAAATTGAACGGAGTGTCTTAACACTAGCTGCATGATGAGTGCGGGATACAGTGAGAAGCTGGAAAAAAGATATAAATTCTTCCATGTGGGAATTGAAAACACGACTCTCATGTTTATAATAAGCCTGAACAACGGGTAGTTAAAATAAAATTTGAATACCAGTCGTGGCGCAAGGATATAAGCGTGTGTAAATAGAAAAGGTCGTGCATAACACGCAATGCCTTCATAATTCGCAAGGAGTTGCGTGGTAAGAGATGGAGCTCAACGCCGCGCTCTGCCTCGACAACAAGTGAATTGAATCGAAAGCGAAGAAATATAAATATTATATATTCCATTACCATTTAATAACATCGAGTGGAAGTCGAACAACACAACCGTCCTGTTAACAGTCGTATGCTAGAGTCGAGTAGCGTTAAGTTCCGCACTTAAGGCAGAAATAAAAAACAGAATGTCTAAGCCCAAGTTTTCCCTAATCTATTATGCGGGATAAAGCGTGAAACTGTAAAAAAAAAACAAATAAATAAATAAGGCGTCTCTACTAAAGTACGAATGAAAACCATAAAGCCCGTAAACGAAGCTAATATACTCACTGCCATTCATTCCAGTGTGAAAAAAGATTTCTAGATTTTACTCATGCTGGCATTTTTTTTCCAGAAAGTGAATACGTGACAATGGCACGCTGCAATTTCCACAGTCGGCTTAACGATCACTATTTTATGAAGGTATGTCACTTTTTAAAATATAGTATTTTTATCCCTCATAGCAGAGAAAGCACACGTTTGAGAACGGAGTGGACAGCAGTGGACAGACATGGAGAAGTACTGTCCAATTTTCGTGATATTGGTTGAGTGGCAAAACTCAACGCCGCGCTTAGTCTTATAGTGAATTCGAAATAATTCATTTTTCCGAGTAAGAATCGTACCCATACACGCTGTGTTGCTTCTCTATTTCGGCCTTTTATAACTTTTAAGGAGTATTATACATCTGTTTCAGCATCACTTATGTATTTTTTTATACTACATTTCAATAGAGTAGTTTAAAATTAAAGTTTGACCAACCGATAAGTTATTGTCAAAGTTAATTTTCAATTAAATTGCTATACAAACTTAATACTTCACG
>DWGR01004587.1:0-11034 GCA_018247715.1 Heliconius burneyi
TCCAACTAAAACAGCTACTAAAAATCTTTTATCATAAAAATCTCTTTATATATGCACTGGGTTTTTGCTCGTTACCTCACTGGATTATTATTAAAATATTTTGAGAATTTGTAAAATTCTAAATGTTGCTTTTAGGTTTATTTTTAAATTATTTTTCTCAGCTTTACGTTGTATTCCACATTTCGTAAGCTAGGCAAAGAGAACCGAATGTACATATATTTTGTTTCTTGCTATTCTCTCATTTTTTGATTTGCGTGTTGAATTTGATTATATGTGGATAACGCATACACCTGGACGAACCTGGAGAATGATACCACAACGGGTCTCCCTTATAGGCAGACACTGTGCCACGACGAACTTAATTCTAGAGTACACTAACTTAGTTTTTAAGTTCACTAATTTAAGCGACTACGAATGATTATTTTATCTATTTTTTTTGTTTACATATTGAGAGATAAAGCAAGTAGATGCAGGATTAATTTGAAAACAGAGAAGAGAGTGTCGTGGCACCTTGCTACATCCAAAAAAGATTGTTAAACAAGAACACCTACTTTCCATATATCACATGACCAGCGAAGCAAATATCCAGGCAATATCAAAAATCGTGTAACACCAACGCAGAAGTGTTACAACCTAAATCTAGATCCACGCTCACTTTCCTAAAAGGTTGCTAGACAAAGACCAACTAAGACCGACAAACCGCAAGATTTATAAAGCCACTCGAGCTGAAGTGTGAAAAATCATTTTCAATCTTGGCAATCTGCCGACGTACAAGAGGAGCTGGTTATATATCATTCCTTTCAATACTCAGCTTCGTTTTGCCCTCTAATATTGTGGGCTAATGATTATAATTAATCGGATTTACTTAGTGTTTTCAATAGGCTTGTGTTAGATAGCTTGGGGTTTGGGTGGAGGTTTCCTTGTGGAACGAGATTCTTTTGTTTCTCCTTGAAATTAATTTGGGGATTATCGGAACAGGTATTCAAGATTAGATTTTATTTACAAAACATTTTGCATTTATCTTGGATAATCACTAATCTTTATCTTATCTGTAGAAAATTTAATTAGTTTCAGCTTCAAATGATAGTTTATATAATAAGCAAAAATTGTGAATTAACATTAGGCATTAGGCATTGTTATATAGGTGTACAGCTTGTTGATATATTCACGGGTTCCTCAGCGGGGGAATATTCATCTTAAAATATTTTTATTTCATTAGTTTTTTCCATTTCCATTTGTCCAAAGTGGGCAGTATTTTTAAAAAATTGAAAAAATACAAACATAAATAATGTTTCAATAAGTTCTTTCGTTGACAAAATTTTGAAGATAATAAAAAAATATATTTTTGATCACTAATAGAATAACAATAGGCATTTTGGGTGAACCTTTGCCAATGTTGATGGATGTTCAATGTAAATAAGAAATAATTTTGAAAATAAAGGTGAGAACTCAGTGACAACTATCCCATCCCCTCAAAATTAACCCCGAGTATTTTATTTTATCATAAAATTCAAAGCTCCGTAACCTATTTACGCAAACTGTCTTATTATCAACGAAAATCTAGTTACCCTACTTTCAACACAACCTATTCATTGACGTTTGATTAAGTATTGCCATTTCTGGCACGTCTTGAGTTAATTTAAACTTAATTTCTATATAAATAAGGTATAATATAGCAAATGACTCGTTTTATATCACCGTCTAAACGTAATCTGTACTAATGAACGCTAACGCCCTATAACTTCAAGTTTAAACTAAGCTACAGATTTGGATAGAAATGGGATTATATAAATAGGTTATGGATGACTTGCTACAGCAATTGGCGGTATACAAGATTACTTATTTGGCAATATATCTTTGGTGCAGCGATACATTTATAATGGTGATGTGGATACAGTATTTAGTATTGGGGATTTTAGGTCAGCTATTTTGTGTGATTGATCGGTTAAAAGTATTCTTGTCCATGATAGCGTCTGAATGTATTAGGGTTTTGGGTTCTAATTATTTGTATTTCTCTGTTCTGGTAGAAAAGCTTTGACACCACTTAACGTGATGGGTTTGGATATTGTCAATTTCCCGGAAATAAGGTTGAAACTGGGTGACGGAGTTTCTCCTATATTTCTGCCTATATACGTGCAAGGATAACAAAAAAAGTTTTATTTTTGTTAGCTGTACGCAGTATTCCGTAAGTAGCAGGGTAGGCAGATGCAACCTGAAACCTAGTGAAACACACTCTGTTCTTATTAAAATTCTTCCTCACCTTCTGCTGAATTCTGAAGGCTTTGCGAGTTGAGTGGTAGAACTAGACGCCAGGCTTTGTCTCGTCATTAGAAAGAAAGAATCGAAGAAATAAAAATATTAATTATATAATTTCTTTGAGTGGGATTACAACCCACAACTTGTCGCAAAAAGATAAGTTCCAGAATTACAAATAAAGTGGGCAAACGCGATACAATAGTCTATTTGTCGAAACAAAAATATTTTATATACATTTGAAATTTGAGCCGAACGCACAACCATTGTCTCTTTTACACCAAAAGGGCTGAGACAGCTTAAATTTTCTTTAAATTATGTGAAAAGTTTTATACTTTTCTCAACTTAACCTCATAAGACACATAAAGTATACGATTTATATTAAAATTCCTAAATTCAAAGGTAACGGTAGGTTTTACATGACGCGACGCGACGCCACGCATGAAATTGCGGGGCCGCGATAAGGGAAATTTACATAGAAATGAGTGGAAAATAATTTCAGTATATTTATTATGGAATTTTGTTTCGGTCGATTTTTTTATGTTTATTAATATTTCATGTTTTATTAATACGTTAACGCGTGTCAGGTTGTGTTTGGCTTGAAGTCGATGTTTATATTTTTTTTAGAGCAGGGGCACAAAGTGTAACTGTAAAATCGAGTGGTTGTGGGTTTTATCCCCACTCGAGGAGATGAAATATATATTTAAATTTATCCTCCAGAATGTGGTCCTGCAGAGAGTGGGTAACGGAGTGTCTTAATACAAGGTTCCCTCTGCCTACCCTGATGGGTGCGGGATACAGAGTAAAGCTGACCCGATTATTGAGATATTAAGTCCATATTTTTTGTTGTTTTTTTTTCTTATTGTCAAAAGAAGTAAAATTTAGTTTTCTTGATGAAATAATTCATAGCTATGAATTTCTATTTGTCGTTTTAGTTTCTACTTTTTATAAAATAAACTGAACTATAAATGTAGCACCGTCATATATCCGTATGTGGAATACATACTATAAAGGTTACTATCGGAAATTTATTGCTTTCACTTTTGAGTAATTTGAGAAACATATTTAGAATTTCCTGGTATTTTGAAGATAGGCTCTGAAAGTGAAGGTAACCTGAAATTATCAAACGACTGTGATCTAAGCAAAACGATGACAAAATATATATTTTTCTTCTTAAATTTCACAAATTTAATTTAAATTATACTTTAAGTGAAACTTTGAGTGTTCTTATTTCACGTACTAGAAATTAGTAAAACCCAGCTCAAGGAAGCTATATGTTTTTTGAACATCGATGAAGAAGAAAAAGAAAAAAATACCATACATGATGAAAGAGAAACATAAAATAAACCAAAAATATAATAGGTCTGTCCCTTCTGATCCTATGATAGACGACGGAGCTCGACTTTACACACATACTCGTATATTAAAAATTGCGCGACACGTCGATCTGTTCTTACCATGAGGTTCTCTCTACCTACCGAGTTATTAAGAACGAAGGGAGGTGTTTGTTTTCTAAATATTGATATAATAATAAAATTATATCTTTAATTATGCCAAAAGAGTGTCTTAACACTAAACTCTCTCCGCCTATCCACAGTAGTATGATATGCATACAAATTCCTAAAGGTGAAACACTAACATAGCGTATTTTCTTAAAAATGAATATTTCAAGTAATTTATTTCTTAATTACATAGTGGTTTTGTGTAAACACCGCATTAAATGCTTTTGGCTTGGCTCCTATGTGAGCTAATTATTGTTTATTTTATCTTTTTCGTCTATCTAAAGCTTAATTAGTGTTGCCTTATTTTGAACTTTTTTAAAAGTTACTAAATGCTGTGGAAGTTTAGCTTTCAGAATGTATAATATTATTTAAGTAAACGGAGAGAGTATATTGAAATGCTTGGTGGTCCATCTTCATATATAAAAATGACAATAGCATAGACAACACGGCAAGGCGAAAGAGGTAGGCGGGTTCGAATCCCTTTCGGAGGAGTGAATTATTTTTATTTTTTATTTATATAAATTAGGTGTATAGGCATTTCGTACAAAAATACTAATCTTGAAAAGATATTATTACGTAGAAATAAGTGGAGTTAAAAATAATAAAACATTAACCAAATGTCAGTGTTGTCAGTTAAAAATAGCACAATATCACAGTATACCAGTAACTCCGTACCAAATAATCGGCCAGTTGGACGAGTGGTTGGAACAAAAGCCTGTAAATGGAATTTTCAAGTAGCCTCGACGACTAGTGTAGATTACTACGGTACGGATAGTATTATATACACAGGTTTGTATTAATTACGTTAGTATTTTACATTTTAAATGTGTTGCTTTATTAATATGATTTTGTGTGTTTTTATTTAAGAGATTGTGAATTTTCTTTTGATATTATATGTAGAGTAGTGCGAAATAAATTTTAAACACTGTACTCTCCACTTTTCGCCTGTTTTCGAAAACCGTAAATACAGTAGAATATAGAAGTAGGGCTACTATAATAATGTTAGGATCAATTAAATTTGTGATTAAATAGTTTAAATTTGAGATGATATTGTGATTTTGTTCGTAAATTAGTTAAAACGATAGAAAATTACCCATACGTAATCTCTATATATAATGTCTTCTAAGGTTTTTAACTGAAGAATATTTTCCGATACAAAAAAGTGTAAGGCAAGGGGATCCAATGTCTCCCAAACTTTTTTCGTCAGTTTTTGAGCATATATTTAGACGTCTTGAATGGAATAAATATGGAGTAAATGTTAATGGCGTAATATTATCCCACTTAAGATTCGCAGATGACTTCATAATAATATCTAAAGATCCAGGGAACCTTCAAGAGATCTTAAAGCAACTTGTATCTAAAAGTGAAAAGGTGGGTTTATCTGTTAACACAATAAAGACTAAGGCCATGACAAATAGTTTAAAAATTCCGATAACCATTCACGACAGTACAATAAAATATGTGGAAGAATATACGTACCTCGACCAAATCATATCTCCTACAGAAACCACAAATTAAGAAATCAATAATAGAATAAATTTAGGATGGAAAAGATTTTGGTCTCTGAAGGAGGTAATGAAAAATCCACTTGTGCCACTCAAATTTAAAAGTAAAGTATTTAACTCATGCAGTATACCTGTGATGACGTATGGGTGCCTAACATGGAGTCTAACCAAATATAATTTCGAACCGCGTTCAGTGGCAAGCTCTAGGGGGGGCCTATGCTGGAAAGCAAGACAATCTTCACGTGCTGGTGTCAGATAGTTAAATATAAGTTATTTGTAATAAATAGATTAAGTTATAGTATTGTGTAAGATTGTAAAATACTTTTATTATTATTATTAAGGTTTTCAAATTAAAGTGATTTATGACTGTGCGTGCACAAATCATACTAAGATAAATTAGTGTTCCATTTTTTTCCTCATATATTTATTTTTAGAGTTTAAAGAAACACTATGCAAAATTATATATAATTCCTAAATTAAATATGTTAGGGAACAACAGTCTTATCTGCATATTAGACTTTTAATCCTCAAAATTTCAGCTTTGCTAAAATGACGTAGGTCTGGGGGCCCCGGGATCTCAATCTAGGTAGTTTTATATAATTATTTTTGTGTCAACAGACAAATGCTACATCAGTCTGTGAAGTGTGTTTGATGATGTATATGAAAATTTTCTAATACTTAATAAAATATACGATAGCTCCGGAGTACGAGTTTCATTTAAAAAATATCTCTTCTCCCGAATGTCAATCGAACCCATAACCATAATACATATATATTTTTATATATACATACATATCTCATTCATAGTCAGCCACTGCGTCACTCTACCATAAAGGCCTCAGGCTTACAATGCTACTAATAAATTTTATTTACACATTTAGTAAACTACAGCAGAATAATTACATACAAAAACTAAATAAGCCAAGTCCAAGCATTATGAATTATTTATAACAATATAAAGTGAATCGGTACAGTTGTATTATGGTAATATGTTGGCCTTCTGGTTATATATAAATTAATTTTGCGAATTACCGTCCGTACCACGTTTCTGATAAGAGGGTAATGAGAAGGAAATTGAAGTTACGTTTGTTTATTTTGATTAGGGAAAGGTTGGATGGGCAGAGTTGTATGTTATTTGAAATAAATGTCAGTGAATATATTAAATTATCGTAATATATGTCTATAGAAAAATAAAAAATAAATCAGCTTCACGCTTTTTCCCGCACACGGCAGGGTAGGCAGAGGGAAGATAGTATTAAGATACTCCGTTCCCCACTTTCTGCCAAATTCTGGAGGCATAGTGTATTGAGTGGCGGAACTCAACGCCATGCTTTGCCTCGATATAGAAAATTATTTGCTATATATGAATATGCAGGTTTGGAGGCCGTCGTGACGCAGGGGCACAAGCGTGTGAGTGTAACACGACGCTTGTGGATTCGATTCGCATTCGGAGGAATGAGTTAATATTTATTCTTATTTTAATTCCTTCACTCTGCTCCCAAGGCTAAGAACGCAGTGTTTTTACACTATATTTATCCTTATTATAGAGATATATTAATAGGTAAGGTAGGTAGGTAGGTTTTTGCCGTCGAATTTTCTAACCCCTTAATACGTCACAAGCTTAAATATCATCCACACCACCTCGATATATGGCACTCCACTACTGTGTGGTTTCGTAGGAATTTCTTTTCTCGCGCCACGGAACTGTGGAATGGCGTATCCGCGTACGAACCTTAAAGGCCGGCAACGCACCTGCAGCTCCTCTGGTGTTGCAGGGGGTCGTGGGCTACGGTGATCACTTACCTTCAGGTGACCCGAACACTCATTTGCCTTTTCCTTTTCCTATTAAAAAAAGGTAAATCTGTCCCTAAGTATAAGTAAATCTATACCTATATAGAAGTATCTCGGCAATAAGCATTTCTGTCTACCCTGCTTAAAAATCATAATTTTATTTTGAAATTAAACAAAGAAAAACCACAACTTCCATTATTCAAATACCAAGATCTTTTATATAGAAGAAAAATAATAAACTAAACTATTTACGACCTATAAACGACAACGACATACGTTGTCAAAACACGAACAACCCTTACAAATATGTGCATGTTATTACTGTAACATATAAATATGAATATAAAAAGATCAATAATCGTTTCATACAGCTATTTTATTACACGATCGATTTGGAGTATGCTTGTTTGTTTTTATTTTGAGTTCTTGGTATCATTCTATACAAACTATCACGCTGTATCCCGTAAACAGTAGGGTAGGTAAAGGATGCCTAGTATTAAGACTCTCTATTTTCCATTTTCCGCTCAACTGGAGTCATTATGTGTTGAGTGGCGGAAGTCAACGCCGCACTCTGCCTCGGAATCAGAGCGAAGAAATGAAAATATTAAATATTTCATTTCCTTGAATGGGAATCGAATCCATAACCAATTCCAACCAAACTCTTCAGCTCTGTAATATTAGTGTAGAACTGTAAATTAGATTAGAGTATAGATATTGAATACATAGAGATTCTTGTGTCCTTTATATTTGCATGAGGCTCGTAATTTTTGATATCTGTTGATGAAATGGTTTTTGCTAGTTTTCGTTTTGATAACTTTTTATTTATATGATATGTCGCATCTATCGTCAGTAGTATGACCGTGAACCAACATAACAATTGCCAAATCACAGTAAAGATCGGCCCTTGTAACGCAATAGCACATTGTCTGACCGATAATGCGATACACAATTGTGGGTTCGATTTAAACTCAAAGGAATATATTATTGTTTTTTTCTTTGGTATGGCTAAAAACAAACCCAACATATGAGGAGATCTCGAAAAGTTAAGACACTCTGTCCGCTCAATTTTTCTCTATACTTACCTTTATATGTCTATCGGGGTACAGGTTAAAACTAAAATATTTTTTTAAATATTTCTTAGCATTTCCTCTATTTCGAAGTTCAATGTTAAATTACGTCAATCAACACGAAATACTTCCAGAATTCGGTGGAAAATAAGAATGAAGCGAGTAGGTTCCCATGATACTTCTACCTTCCTTGCTATGTGCGGGATACAGGTGAAGCTAAAAGAACCTATCCTAGGAATTAATCCCAGATTCATCATGATACAACTCCCCCATTATTCTACGATGCCATCAACCATATCATTAATTACGTACAACAATATTTACCTAACCTAAAAAAAAAACCTGAAACATAATGCTAAACAAAAAACGATAAATCTCTAGTGCCTATTCAAAAATGTTTTTATCGTCAGCTGGACAAACAATGGGAGGTAAATTAATAGCGGTGTTCATAATTCAAAGGAAAATCTTCTGAAAAAAAAACCAGGGATTTTTCAGTTCATTCAGTAAACGATAAACAATCGGCCAATTATTAAATTTGTTGTACTGACGATGGAAAGTGAATTGGGTGGACGGAAATTACAGGAATACGGGGAATGTTCCTTTAATTAATTTTGGTACAATAATGTTACTCTTGGTATTTTTTATTCGATTTATTAAACTTTCTCGGCACTGAATAACTGACAGACAATGTTCAGGTTGGACTACAGACTGACTAACAGGTGGCGGTGAAGAACGCTGAATTTTTTTCCCTGAGCATCCGAAAAGTTTATCAACTACTATAGAAATATGTCTTAGAGCACTAAGAGGGTTTCTGTTAGTTCATAGAAATGAGTTAAGCTAAGTTGTTAGGAAAAAAAAAGTAAAGCAAAAAACCCGACAAGCACAAGTCAGGCTCGCCTACCGGGTGTTCCGTGCAAAAATTGGAGATCTCGAGCCTTTTATGAACTTCAAGCTTCGCTTAGCCAGAGACCTTTCATCTCACTTGAACTAACGGCTTTGAAATCCTTATTTTGCCCCCTTTTTCAGGTTTTATTTTTTAGTATTTAACCATCTATGCAAGCTGCACACCAAATTTCGTAATTCTAGGCCACCGGAAGCTCTCTTTTAATTTTAATTCCCCTTATAATGTCGAAATACAAGTTAGTTTCGATACGAACGGCCATATATATTTTTAAGGTAACTGTAGAAATATTTTTTTTCAGGAAATCATGGGACTGCTGTGTATTCCTGGCTCAGAATAGGATCACCTTGGCACTGGTGGTGTCGTAAGAGGCGACTAAAGTACGAGTGGGAGAGTCACGTCGCCAGCGACACGCATGGGCAGACTCGACCGGATCATTACCACCCCCAGCATTTAAAACCGGCGTGGCTTTACGCCACTGCGTTATCTATTAGGTAATATCGGGCTCCGGCGCCCAACCACCTCAAACGCACCAGTAGCTCCATGTCTTTTTTCATTAAAAAAATGTGTTTGAATTTTAACTCGATATCTCTAAGCATTCCTAAAATGATGACTGTTGACAGACAAACAGACAGGCAGACGTTAAATTAAGTGACCTTATAAAGGTTCCTTTTTCCTTAAAAGATATGGAACCCTAAAAACAATGTACAATAGCTGCATATAGCCACTTATAGCAATAGATATTAAACATCCACCAATCTATACTCAAACTTACTGCATCAATCTAATAAGTGCAAAAACGCATTTCCAGTTCGGATTAAGTTTTGCCTGTTCCCGGCGTAAGATATTTATGGTAGTGAAGTGTAGTGGCCGTGGATACTTTTTATACCATACGATTTTTTATATTATACGACTATACGATTTTTTTAACTACACGCTGTATCCCACATAACATATAGCTAAATAATCAGAGCGAAGCTAGTCTCAAAACGATCAGTTCCTCCTCTCCGCCCAATTTACCGATGCATAACGTTATAAGTGGGGGAACTCAACGCCGCACTTGGTCTTGTTACTAAAGTATGGAATTGAAAATAATGTACTGTTTCTTTTTCTGAAATGTGAAATTTTCTTTAAATTACTAGTGTAGATTAATTGTTGCTTTACTTGTTTTTTACAAAAATCATGTACTTTGCTGCCTGCAGCCCCAGTTGGTTAGATCAAAATGTAATGTACCTATGAGGAAGCATAGCGGAGTTTGGAGAAAAAGCGGATTTTCCAGAATACCTCCAAAATGCGGCAGAAAATGGGTAACGGAGAGTCTTGACACTAGCTTCCCTCTGCCTACCCTGCTGTGTGCTGGATATAGCGTGAAGCTGATTTGATTTGAAAACGTTTTAATTTACCATTTGAACTTAATTTTTTTTTACTAACTGATTCTATTTTCTTTTTATTTCTCATCCAAGGACCCACTTAAGTAAGGGGAAATTTATAAATATGACCTTAAAAAAGATCATTAAATAATCGTGAAGTATAAAAACTTTACAGTTGGACTCAAGCCAATGCTGAACTGAGAAAAAGCTGATAGATTAACATGTGCTACAAATTTACAGTAATGATTTTAACATTGAATGCTATAAAAGTTAAGTTAAAATATATTTATAAAATTGAATCTAAAAAAGTCTAAGATGTGTGGAACTTTAGGTTCTCAGGTTCCCTCTGCCTACTCTACTGTGTGCGGGATACAGCGTGAAATTAAAAAACCTAAATCAAATAAATCAAAACAGCTTCACGCTGTATTCCGCACACATCAGGCTAGGATAGAGAACCTAGTGTTAAGATACTCCGTTTCCCACTTTTTGCCGAGTTCTGGAGACATTGTGTGTTGATTAGCAGAACTCGCCGCATTTTGTCTCGACACCAGAGCGAAGAAATGGAAATATAAACGTAAATAAATATTTCAATTTCTCGAGTGCGGATCGAACTCACAACCGCCGCGTTACAGTTACACCTTTGTG
>DWGR01004588.1:0-11033 GCA_018247715.1 Heliconius burneyi
TTGGAGTAAGCGCTCTTAAAGTTGCGACCACCGACTCAGAATTTCGGTAGTAATTTTTAATCACTTCTAAACGTTGCTGGTTCGTGAACTTTACCATAATGAAAATGTTGACTTTAACTAACGTTTTTACATTGACAATTCATTAAAAAAGTTTAAAAGTGTGTTCATATAAAGATACGAATATAACAATAAATAATAACAATTTCGTATCTTTATATATAATACAATATACCACAATGTCAGTTTGCATGTTGTGTTTGCACCTAATTAAGTGAAATTTTACATAGGACAACCACTATCAATCGTTGACCACCACTACCACCACCGCCACTCATTTAAGAAGCATCCTTTTATGGTCTACTCATCACTTAAAATCATAAAATAAATTAATTTTTAACAAAAAGAAACCGACTTCTAACAACGAACTAAAAAGTAACAAAATAATTTTACAAAGATTTTATAATTTTCAAGTCGGTGTCAAGCTAAGGCTACACCGATCTTACTATATAGCCTTACCTTCACCTTACTACATATTACTAAGCCTCGTACTAATACATATCTTATCTTTTAATTAGACGGAGCGTACAATCTTATTATAGGTTTCCTCGGACTATTCTGCTAAATGTGAAGTAAAGAGTGAACTTAAAAACATTATAAATAAAATAATCCTCTACTCTCCAATTCTTTACTTAATGTAAATTTAGAGAAATTGTATATTTGTCTAACCTCACTATAAAAACTCATAAACTACAGTCAAAGCCACGCCAATGTCATGAACAATAAATAATTACATACTACTGCGGCACAAAACAACATACAGTTAATGAAATTATTGAACTGGATTAATCACGTGTATTTAGAAATTTCTGGTATAATGCTAGATTCAAAAATAATATTTTACTGTCTAATTTCAATAGAGAGGACGGTTAGAAAGTTTCTACCACCTGGGACCCAATTATTAAATCATTGAAGTCTCAAACCCATACTAGAGGCTACAAGATACAGTTAGGTCATTCAGCAGAAATCCAGGGCAGTACTTTTTTTTTATCGGTATAATTATTAAAATCAATAAGTAAAATTGTTAAGTAATTCAACAATTATATATAAAGCATCGGTTAGTTAAAAAATAGGCAAATAAAAGAAGTGTTACCATATCATATATGTATTAAAAAATACATTATTTAATCAATTTATTCCAACAAATTCCAATAAATAACAATAGTTAATAGTTTTTGTGCAAAAAAACTCATAAAATCATCAGGAAACGATCACACTTTGGTATTTTTTTTTCATCAACAATAATTACATCATTTTATTTTTATTTATTTATTCAGTACAATCATAAAATAATATAAATATTTTGTTTCGATCACAACATTTGTTGCGTATATATATTTATTTATACATATACCTATGTTTTTAGGATTTTTATGACAAAATATATTAATAATTAGCTCACCCGGCGAACTTCGTATCACCTGACAGTCATTTTTTCCTCAAATTTAAACTTCTTGACAACATTAAATACTTATATCATTTGTTAGAGTTAAACGATTACAATAAAATAAAAACTAAAACCTAAAGTCCGACACAAGTGTTATTGTATATGGGAAGCACGCGCGGTAAATTGCGCAGAACGCGTATTTCGATATCTGCACAAGACGCCCGCTCACGCCGCACCAATTCCCCGCGAGGGCTCGTGACTGGGCGGTCACAACACTGCGGTACAGTCGAGCGCAACACTGTCAGTTCATTAATATGAAATATGAATATAATATCATATAGCATCATATGTACAAAATAGCGTAGTAAAGCATATTTATCTAGTAATATTATAATAATTATTGTGTTACATAATTAATCAATATATACCTTAAGCAACATGCAAACCAAGTTATGGATATATTTTTTTTGATAATGGAAACAGAGGTCTTAATAAGTAAATTATGTTAATACATTATATCTCAATCAAGAAATAAACATAAAAAAAAATACTTTATTACCGTTTTATTTAAAACGTTAATTAATGTATGCAATAAAGTAAAAAAATAAAATTGCCAAATATAAAAGCAAGCAAGCAAAACGGTAAACGGAATTTTTGTTTACAATTAATTATATTCTTGTTTGAATCATATAGTGTGAGCGCAATTGTACTTATAAAGATGTGTGGGGACAAATTTCCTGTAAGGACGTAGCGCTCACACTAACGCACAGTAACTTGTATGGCAAAGGGATACCAGATTTTAATTTTTTGTACATCAAAATTGATTTTACTAATTTACCCAATATTTAATTTTATTTCATATTTTTGAGAGTATCTTTGAGAAGTTTAAATATTGCCACATATTTATTTATCTATATTGCATAGTATATAAGGTTATATTGCGCATACTGAATGTTTATGTTGTACATAAATGTAAATAGGATATACATATGTAAATAAACATCATGTTTCATTAGTTATATAAGCAGTAGTTTAGAATTAATTTATAAATTATGTTACTTTTCAAGCTAGTTTTGATTTTATTCTCCACAACGATGTATGAAACAGTTGATTATTTTTCAATATTTAGATATCCTCATAAAATTTTCGTTTTGTATAATTTACTACAACCTAAAGGTGATCAGATATTTTAATGATCGTATAGGTAAATGTGATTTCCTAAGCGTGGGGTAAAATAACATAACAGGGTAACACTGATCGAACGTTTTCTGCGCATACGTATTCTGCGCAATTTACCGCGCGTGCTTCCCATATGCAATAACATTTGTGTCGGACTATATTGTCGAAATGGATTCTGGTAATTAATTAATCAAAATATTTTTAATGTACAGAAACGACTTTTCTACAGATTTATTATAAGTATAGATTAATTACTTAAAATAACTCACTTTTTCAATTTTCGATACAAAACTGAATGGTAATTTGGCGAAACATAATTAATCAATATATTTTGTCAGTTCTGTCTGTTATAGCCAGTCACAACCGTTTATAAACGGTGATAATCTAATAAAATAATTATAATCTTTCGAAATCTGTTATAACCGTTCCTAATCGTCTATAACCAGTTATATACGTTCCCAAGGGTCTGTAACCGGTTATAACCTAATATAAACATTTATAATTAATCAATCGATAGATTATAAACGTTACTAGCCAGTGATAACGATTAATAACCAATTATAACCACTTCTGATCGTACTACATAACCGAACATTGCGAATCCTGTGCGGGGGGTGCGGTAAAACCTTCAGGCGGTACAGAAATGTCCCCCACTAGTTCTGTGGGAGGTTGACCTAGGTCTTGCATCTGAAATAAATAAAATATTGAATTAATAAAAAAATATTATTTTCTTTAGCTTCATGCTGTATTCTGCAAATATAAAAACAAACACTGTTCTAAGCTTTTCGCATTTTTGAGATATTGTCATATTAGTGGTGGAACTCAACACCACGCTCTGCCGGAAAATTAAAATAATTCATTTCACAGAGTAGAGATCAAACCCTTAACCATTGCGTTTATAGTGAAATGTTGCCCCACTGCGCCACAACAACCTCAATAATTTTATTAAAATCCATATTTTTTGTATCGGTTAGAAGATACAAAAATTTTTAGATATTTTTTTTTCTAAAACCGCATCAAATTGGCCAAACTCAAGACGATCGCGGACAAACATGCATATACAGGTCAAACTCAAAAAAACCTTTTAAAATTGTGTAACATAAAAAGGTCGTTTTCAGTGCACGTGTGACAGTTATGATTTCCTCGCTCTCTAACAAGACAAATATAGGTAACATACGTTACCTTACGTACATATATGTATGTATGTATGTATAGCAAGAAGCTAAAAAATAATATTTATATTCTTCATACCTGTTGCATCATTTTCAACACAGTTTCGAATCTCTTCCTTTTCACATCTTCTGGATCACTTTCTTGTTCGGGTTCTAACTCCGCGCACACTTTTTTCATTAAGTCTTGTTGTTTTTCAAACCTATGATTAAAATGGATAATTATTCCTTTTATGTTTTTGTACGTTATGGATAAAATTAATAATCATTTTAGTATACATTAATGGAATATATTTTAAAATCAAACGGGGTCAACAATGGAAGCAGCAGCGCAGCGACCCCTGCCAGCCCTTACGAGGGCTGTAATATTCCATGCGCTACGTGCACCTCGAGAGAGCGCACTGATAGGGCGAGAGGGCGTCCATTCAAGGTGACGCGCACCAGTGCGTCCCCGCTAATGTGTCAAGTGGTGACGAATTCGGTATTGGGGACCGCCACCCAACACGCCATGTCCAGAACGGCGGGAGGTATATTACGGAGCTAGAAATATCGATGTGGAATGAAAGAGGAAGGACGGAAGAAAAGATGAATGGATTGTTAGATGTGAAGAATGATAGAGATTTGGATGTCGTTTTTGTGACTGAGACCAAGCGAAAAGACAATGACACGACCGATTTACCGGGCAATCGGGCCGGCGTACCAGAGAGCGAGCGGGGTTGCCTAGATGTAGGTTAGGATTGTCGGGGTTTGTTGGGTTGTTTCTCGGGGTTACTCGTTAACCTATAGAATGAAAAGGGTGCTTTTGAAGGACGGTGAAATTTTAACTGAACAACCACACGTTTTGCAGCGATGGGCGGAATTCTACAAGAATATGTATGAATGTGATGACACCTCAGTCTCAAGTTACAGCAAAACGCTGAGTTTTGATGTAACTGACGGCGAAATCAGTATAAAAGAAGTTGAGAGTGCAATACGAAGCCTGAAATGTGGTAAGTCAGTGGAAATGTATGGAGTTACTGCCGAGATTATCAAATATGGTGGGCCACGCGTCTTGGACTTGTTCTGGTTTTTGTGCAATTTATGTTGGAAATCAGGAGAGGTCCCAGATGATTGGTGCCTTTGTATAAAGGCATAGTTTCACAGATAGACTGCGCAAGCCATAGGGCTATCAGTTTGATTAGCTTAGGTAGTAATGTTTATGCTAAAATTCTAGCGAGAAGAATACAAGAGAGACGAAAAGGCTGTTGGCCAAAGGAGGCTTTAGACCTTTAAGGACGCTAACAAGAGGATGTATGGATCAGATCTTCTCCCTCCGAATGATCACGGAAAAATTTTTAAGTGTTAACCAAAAAGTTTTCTGTGCTTTTGTGGACCTGGAAAAGGCGTTTGACAGAGTTGTAACAGCGAAATTATGGTAGATACTACGGTTTGACATCCAATCGATTGTTAAATAAGGATGCGCCATGTCAGCTTGGTAGTTCAATCTGTATTTGGATAACTGTCTCTAAGGAGTGATTTGCCTGCTGTACGCAGATGATGCAGTGCTCATTGCATCATCAGAATGCGAATTGCAGGCATTGTTCACCACTCTGAAAGAAGGGTGTGAAAACAATGGTCTAAGCCTGAATGCGAGTGAGATAAAGATTCTGGTATTTGAAAGAAATGAAGACAGGACGAAATGCAATGTCAGTGTGAATGATAAGATATTAGAAAAAGTGAATTAGGTGGTATACTTGGGAAGTATGTTCAATACAAATGAAAGTTAAGAGATGGGTGTGGAAAGGCGTATTGCTGCTGGTAACAGAGCCTTAGCTGCATTGATGAGACGGTGAAACGTCGACCGTACACAATGTACCGACGCTGTTCTACAGCAGCGAAACGTGGGTATTACAGAAGAAGAATGAAAGAAAGATGAATGGCGTGGAGATGCGATCTATTCGTAGGATATGCGGAGTCAGCTTGGCTAATCGAATCCACGATGAAAAGATGACAGATACTAACGAGTATGTCACGGTGAGAATGAAGAAAAATGTGCTCAGCTGTTTTGGGCACATTTAGTGAATGAGTGGTAAGAGACCTCGGAAGTGAAGTTGAATTTTAAAATCATAATCTATAAGTGTGTATATATATATATATATATATATATATATATATATATATATATATATATATATATATATATATATATATATATATATATATATATATATAGATGTTCAAACTGACTGAGATAAGATGCATGCAGTGCCGTAACCGCTGATGGTAGAAGAGGGTTTAGGAACAGTAATAGAGCCAAAATCCACAAAAAAGATCTGTTTGTTTATTTGTCATTTTGTACGCGCTAATCTCCGGGACTACTAGACGGATTTGAATAAAACTTTTTTGTTGTATAGCTATTAAGTCTAAACAACATCTGGGATATATAGTTTATTTTGAAAATCTAGATACCTGATGTGGAACCTTAACATCCTGTCTAAACTATAAGAGATACAAATATACTGCCTAGGAGAAAATTAAACAACAAACAATTTCCAAAATGAAGGTCTTGAGTACCTGACGTGGAACCCTAGCAGCCCATGTAAGTCTTAAGAGATATAAATATAATGGCTTAGGAATTGTTGTTCTGCATGGTCAGTATTGAATGAAATGCGGTTATTATTAATGTATAATCATGTCGTTGAAGCGAGCGAAGCCGCGGGCGGGCCGCTAATTTTTCATAAATATTCACTCAGGAGAAGGAAATATTTTACATTTCCATTTCATGCCTCTGGTAACAATACAAAAAGTAGTTCCAGCACTCAAAAATAACTTAAAAGAAATTGGCAATGAGTGGGGAACCAAGTGTCTTAAAACCACTGCCCTTCCATACGGTGGATAGTGTGAAGCTGAAAAAAATAAAATACCTACCTTTCATATTCACTCTGTTCTATTTTCCCTTTATTATCTTCCAGCCATTTAGGATATTTATCTACTAATTCCTTCAAAGATGGATACAAAACTTCCTTGGATAGAAGCGATTGCATCATACCTTGCATGAATGGCAAAAACATGTTGCCTTCCTGTAAAAATATACAAAAACAAAAATAGATCAACAAATTATGCAATGACTTTGTTTAAATGCAATTTTTTAATAAATAACAATTGATAATTTTTTTTATTAAGCTCACACTGTAACCTGGATACAGCGGGGTAGACAGAGGGTAACTAGTGTTACTTTATTCCTCACACTGTATCACGCATACAGCAGGATAGACAGAGGGTAACTAGTGTTAAGTTTCTTTTTTCCCCACGCACTACTGACTGAATAGAGGCATTACGTGTTAAGTAACGCCGCGCTGCTAGAATAATCTACCAGAATAAGTTACCATATTTTTTTTCGTGTTTACATTTGCAGGTTTGTTCCACTTCACCACAACAGCCTCGATAGTAAAAAATAATTGATAATTTTTAATAAATAGCTTTATCTCTTGCCAAATGATAATTCTATATTATTATATTTGTGAAGCGGAAATTTTTAAAAATAATTCCTAACAACATCAATAAGTTGTAACAAGCGAATAAGAATTTAGATGTAGCTCAATGGGAATTGGGCTTAGCGGTCAGAGACCATGGGCGTTATTTGTTTTTAAAAAAAGTATTGAGCACAATAATTACTCCAAAGTGTTAATAGTTTTAAACTAAAAAATACTAATTAAATACCTGATTCCCTTCACCAAGATTGAAATTATTGAACATGTTTGCTAAGTCCGCTTCAGAAAATGGCGTTTGCAAATTTTCCGAATTTGTGTTCAAATTTTGTAGCGTTTGTGAAATGGCTGCGGAAACCTGAAGAAATAAATGATAATTAAATATAAAAGCACAACATGTGACTGAAAACGCGGTAGTGTAGGTTCAACCCCACTCGGAAGAGTAAAAAATTTATCATTTTCATTTCCTTGCTTTTGTAACACATAAAAGCAAAACGCGGCGTTGAGTTTCGCCGCTCGTTATGCTATATGTTTAAAAAATTCAGGGGTAAATGGGGAGCTAGAGTGTTTTAACAATAGGCTCAGTGACACAGAATGGGGTACAGTGTGAAGCTCAATAAAAGTATACATACCTCGTCTATTTTTTCCTGTGAAGCGGGATCGGTAGGTGCAGGCTCATTGACATTATCTGAAGGCTTTAACACTTGGGCTGCTGCCTCTGAAAAATAAAAAAAAAGTTATTAGAAACTTCGATTAAATGGGAAATTTTTGTGTTACACATTATCTATTTCTTTTGAAGGCATTTGTCTTTACATAACACTGTATTTTCTCATAGTTAAAATCAGGCCTATAATAACAGAATAATAATAATACAGGAATGTAGTAGACCAAATTCCATACTGGTACAACTTTATTTATGAACGGATTAAGATAAAACAACCACTAAATGTTAAGGAAAGCTTGCAAAAATATAATAGTGAAAACTGGAGTTAAAACAGTTAAGCTGTTTCTAAGATAAGCGTGAACAAACTTACAAATTAATTTGAATGAGTGGGAGTTGAAACCACAACTGTGGCTTTTACAGTTAGGCGACGATGGCCTCCTTCTCTGATGGATAGTTAGGATCAATAATTTTAATATAATCATATAATTTAAAAAATATATATAATTTTTTAATAATATACATACCTGCCATTTTTGAAAATGTTTGTGCTATTTGCTCTTGACTGATTTGATCCTCTGAAATTAAAGAAAACAAATATACATTTATAACATAATATATTATGTTACTAATAAAGACTCACGTGCTTCACCTGCTTAAACTTGTATATTATAACCAAATTATACAAATTATTCACATAAATTGTAGCCTATGTGTACCACTGATGTATAGGATACATGACTGTAAAGTTCTGTCATTTTTTTTTATATTCAGCTTTATGCTGTATCCCACATGAAACAGGGTAGGTAAAGAGAGCCTAGTGTTTAGACATTTTTTGCCAAATTCTGGAGGCATTGCGTTTTGCAGGCTGTGGCAAATGTTAACGTCGAGCTTTTGTCTTAACAGAGCGAAGAACTTACTTCCAATTTCTTTTATTTTCTAGCGCTGGTAGACGACATGCTGCACCTAATATGTGTATTCGATTTTCATATTTTACCTGGAACACCACTAAATCCACCCAATATGGCTGCCATATTACTTTCAAACTGTGCGGCGGCCTCCTTAATAAACTCTTCACTCCACATATTTTGTTGTCCACTGTCTTCTGGTTGTGAATCTTGGTCCTTTTTAGTCATGTCTTGTAAGGCACCTGTAGGAAGAAAGTTTTTTTAATTATATATGCACATGTAGCTTCATGCTGTATACACCTCGCCCGATGATACCGTCAAGACCAGTCAAGGTAACAGCAATAAGGCCATTCAAATTGAAACATGCTGTATGCAGTGTGCCACATATAACAGGGTAAACAGGGGGAACCCTGTGTTACGACACTACATTCTCCACAAACTGCCCAATTTTTGAGACATGTGTGTTGAGTGGTGGTAATTAACACCTCACTTTATCTTGCTCGCAAAATGATATAACTTTTTTCCAGTTGGGAATCAAACCCATAACAATTGCTTACAGCCAAACAATGTCCTAGAGTGATATATCACAAAATTATTTCTGATAGCTTAATAGTGAAGGAATGAGGATACAAAATATATATTATGAAAAAATTACTAAGTGATAAGCCTCATTACACTTCAAGCATTTTATCAATATAAAACATTATCATTTTGTAAGATAAAATTATTATGATTGTAAAAGGAAATTATAAATTTAATGGATTGTCACTTTTATTGTTTTTATTATTTTTATCATAGAAAAAACATATTTAATCAAATCAGCTTCACCACACACAACAAGGTAGGCAGTGATAAGACACTCCGTTCCCCACTTTCTGCCGAATTTTGGAGGCATTACATGTTGAGTTGCAGAACTCAATGCAATGTTTTGCTTCAACATCAGAGCAAAGAATTAAAAATATAAACTATATTTCACTTCCTCAAGTGGGAATTGAACCCACAACTTCACATCCTCACTGGTATTGGTACTGTATGCCGTAATACAGGTCTCCTAGTAGTACGGCAACAGTGGCATCCACTAAAATTGCACTAACTGTATAGCTAGCATATGCTAAGACACCTTGTATTTAAAACTGTAAATGGTGATAAATAAAGTTATTATTTATTTATTATTTATCAGCGTTACAGTCACATCTTTGTGCTGCTGCATCACAATTGTCTCAATTTATCATAGAGAATTTGCTTCATTAAAGAATATTATATTCAAAGAAACAACATAATCTCCATATAGCAAAGTAGACAGAGTGAACCGAGCTTTAAGGCTTCAGTCCAAACATCCAATTTGTAACTCAATACCACACTTTGTTTTGTTACCAGAGTGAGGAAAATTGATTCATTCCACCAAGTGGGAATCGAACATATAACTGTCATATTTATCATAAAGATTATAATATGTTTTAATACTGTAAAGTTTCATCAATCAGTTTAGTTGCACTTGCATGAAAATGGCACAAGCACAATCAAATACTTATAATATTATTATCAAGGAGCAAAGCATTTTACAGAGGAAATTTTGTTATATATCATTGTTATACAGTATCTGACTGTAAGTTTGTTGAAGGTTTGATTTCCATGAGTGAGATTTAACTCTGGTTTTTTGTTGTGATAGTTATTACAAATTAATAAAAAAACAAAAGAAAATATGTGACTTATTTGTTACATTTACGTTTATTAAGAAATCTTATATATTTCTAGAAACAAATCTATTGATATTTTTTATTTAAAGCATAAATATTTAAACCCTTAATAAAGGTTTGAAAATATTTCAAACACAATAATAATTTAGATTCAATACAAAAAATATAAGATGTAAATAATAGGTAAATTGTTACTTTTGTCTTCTTTAATTTTTTACATATCATCATGAGAGTTCAAAGTTTACGTAATTTAAATATTTTAAATTACTATTAACAAAGAACTAATATATAATTAATAATATTTTTTGGAAACAAAATGTTTCATAAGTCTTTACTTGTATATTTAAAGAATAGTAAAGAAGGACAATTATAATATTAATAATAGAATAAGTTGTGTAACATATTTATTTAGGTTATTCTAAACTTACTATCCAATAAATCGTCAAGTTCAGGGTCTGCGTCGTTTTTCTTATTGTCAACATCTTTATTTTCCGACATTATTTAATAT
>DWGR01004589.1:0-11032 GCA_018247715.1 Heliconius burneyi
CAAGATAAGGACAGGCGCAATCATGTGATCCCTTTTACATTGGACCCGATAATGCGGCTAGCGCTTTATAAAAAAGCTTTGTAGTTTATTGGGGCTTAGAAAGGCACAAAATGGCGTCTGATTCGAGTTTCCTTGTATTTGAAGCATTACTATAATCTTTATTACTCCTTTTGACATTATATAATGTATAATAATTATCTTGTTTTGTTTTTCACCTTCACACTGTATCCCGCATGTAACTGGGTAGGCAAATGGAGCCTAGTGCTATGACACTCCGCTCTTTACTCTCCGCCGAATTCTGGAGACATTGCGTGTTGAGTGGCAGAACTCAACGCCGCGCTTTACCTGGACACCAGAGCGAAGGAAATGAAAATATAAACGTTAATAAATATTTCACTTTTTCGAGTAGGGATCGAACCCACAACCAGTCAATTTTGCAGCGCATCACCGCTGCGCCACGACGGTCTCAATAATTACTAATTCATAATATATAAAATACAGTTTTTCTGTAGAAAGTTAAAACTATTTGCGTAAGTTCATTAAAATGATACCATAGCGCTGTGGAACTGAATAAAATTATTAAAAACTTTTACTTTTAGAGTGGTCATTATAATAAGTCTTCATTATAACAATTATTATTATTTTGTGTAGCTCTAATGAAATATTATTGTTAATAAATCAGATCAAATAAGTTTCGCCAACAAAATTAATGTGGCATTTCATATGTTACGTAAATACAAATACAATTAATATATAGAATAGGGATCACTGTAATACGCATAGAATCAGATTCACAATGGGTTCTGCACACAGCAGAGTAGGCAGAGGGAACCTAGTGTTAAATGTAACCACCTTTTTCCACCGCATTCTGGACGTATTTGCTTACCAGAGCGAAGATAAGAGATAGATTTAGATAAATAATTCTAGTGCTGCAGGATCGAACCCACAACCACTTGTATTTATTCACATACTAGTTCCCCTGCGCCACGACTGGCCTCACATATCGGACAAATTTAAACTATTTTTCAAAACCTCAATAACATGGTCATCGGAATCATTATTTCCGATAACAAACCAAGGTTTTACAGCTCCGTGTTCCCATAAAACTTGTCTATTTATGATTATTGACGTGGAATAATAACTATAATTCACAATATCTAGTCGTTGGCAGTAATAAAATTGTTATGGCGGGGGTGGTTTTCATTAGAGCATTAAGTCAAGCTGCCGGGGGGCGGGCGGGTATTAATCTGTTTACGAGATACCAGGTTGTGTAACTGGAGGTAGTTGGTGCCTACCTGACTTGTCATGTAACGCTGTAATTACTATTTACATTGAAGGTAGTGCTGGAGGATAAATTTTGGTAAATGTATACAGAAAATTCAATGTTTTTTGTCTTTATGTTTATATTCATTTCATTTGACTAAAATTTCCCCGTAAAATTGCTTTCTGTTATGTTTTTTTACTAATAAAAAGATAAAAGAAAAAAATATTAAAGATAATACAGCTAATAATGAAACTTGTACACAGAGATTAATGATTGTAAACTATTTTGTCGAGGCAATTTCGCAGCGTTGAGTTCTGCCACTCAACATGCAATGCCTCCAGAACTCAGCAGAATGTGGGGCACGGAGAGTCTTCACGTTAGGTTCCTTCTGTCTACTCTGCTATGTACGGGATACAGCGTGAAGCTAAAAAAAAACTATTTTGTTATTTATTTTACACATTTACTCTAACTTCAAGTTGCAGATAACTTAATCTATTCTTAAGCACTCTATTCTGTTTACGGATGTATAAATATGTTGTTAACATAGGTAAGTTTTTTTTAAATATATAGATACTTCAACAAATCCAATTTTTTTATTATACAATTCTAAACTTAAAAAAAAAAAAGAAATACCATTTTGCACTCGAAGTTAAGAGTTTAGAATTTTTGACAAATAAAAATAGGTAAAAGTGGTGAGATAGAAAAGAAATAAATACATGTCACTGGTGCAAACATTTTGCGAAACTTTTCAACTACACAAGCGCTCACTAGTTTTGTTTTTTCCTTTTTCACTATTTTTGTTAGAATTTGTTTGTTAAAATTTTATCTTTACGCTTTTCGACAGTTTTGTACATCTATATGTACTCTGGTGCTATATGATCTGACCATCAACAGTTACCACTGAATCGAATTTTTAATGAAGTCGGTTAAAAACAATTTCGTGTGAAATAAATTGTTTACTTAAAATACAATAAAATAACTTTTTTTTAGATTAACACTGTATCCCGTACATCATGTGGTAGGCGGTGAGAACCTGGAAATCTATTGTTAAGACACTCCATTCTCATTAAGACACTTCCGTTTTCCACTTTCTGCCGAACATTACGTTTTGAATAGCGGAACTCAACACTGCACTTTGATTTTCTGAAGTGGGAATCGAAAAAAAAACCTATCGCGTTTACTAACACGCTTGTGCTCTTGCACCACGACTAACTAAAAGAAGAATTTTGTAACAAAAAAAGCTTTAAAAAAATGCTGTTTTGTTCCCAAAGCTTGAGTATACCAAATTTATTTTAACCAATGCGCTTACAGCGTAGAATATCACAATGGGCCCAAAGCAAAGGATTGTGAGTGCGCATGTACGAATGCGCCACATCGCCCGCCGGCTGGCCTACCGCCACTCCAGTCCGTACGAACGACGGGGACGCGCCGTCCGTCGCCTATAACGACATTACGCCACAAACATTCTTTATAAAGTGCTATGGAATTTAATTTGTGACAGATAATTAATAAAACGTTTTTTATTTTTTTTTAATTTTGTGTGAAGTGCGATCATTGGACAGACAGTATATAGGTGTCTCGGATTGTTTAGTAAAATGGTAAAATGTTCATTTAGTTTTGGTATGGAAAACTTTTTATTGTAAAATATATAAAATATATTGGTCTTATAAAACAGTCTTATTAAATTTAATTGCTATTTAATTGATTTATATATAATAATAATTATTATGCTATATTTATATAGATTATTTCTTTAATATTTTAATTAAAGATAATTTGACATTTTATACTGTGACAATAACTAAATAACACTTACGTATACGTTTCTTAATCTTATAAATTGGTACTATTTTTCTTTTTTAAATAAAATATTTTATTTACTTCAATACAATTTAATATATTTATACTACAATTTAAATATATAAATCAAAAGTAAATCAAAAGCTCTGTATATCTTTTTGTAGCTCCGCGCTGTATCACGCTCGTAGCATGGAAAGCAAAGTGATCCTGGGAACCAACAATTGAGACAGTCTTTTCCCTATTTTCCTCTGAATTATGGAGACATTTACGTGTGGAGTGACGTAATGGCTTCTTTGTGCCAACACACCACAGCGACGTAATGAAAATATTATATATTTAACTCCCTCCAGTGGGCATCGAACCCACAATCTTTACAGTGACACACCTCTGCCTCTATGCTACAAGTGACCTCACTCTTATAGCTTAAACCAGTATAAGTAATATTTGGAAAATTTTAAAGCATTCGTTACAAACTTACGAATCGTACTACTGTCAATAAAAGTTAGCAAATTTGAAAATCAGCTCGCAAAGTTATTGCGTATTATTAAAATTAATTACTGGGTACTTATTTTTAATTCAAACTGTTAAAAGTAATATTACTGTACTGTTAAAAGTAATATTACATATTATTAGAATTATTAGACATAATTTGACTAATAATATTATTTGAATTATTAGGTACTAGCGGCCCGCCAGCGGCTTCGCCCGCTTGAACTACATAATTGTTCAAACAGATTGACAGACAGTCAAATGTGTTGATGTCAATTTAATTTAATTTACTCGTTCAGAAACAGCCTTAAGTGTTTAATTATTGATTTGGGTTAGGATTTATAATATACCTTTTAAAATTTCTGTAATGATTGCATATACAAAAACTACCCAAATCCAATCGAATAAACCAATATCGAAATCGAATCCAAAATAATTAATCAAATATAGAATCGAAAATTTTTAATTGAGAACCTACTCCTAGTTTTGAAAGTCGGTTAAAAGTACAGTTTTATTTTAAGTATAAGTATAGATATGGATTGCTTCGTATTTGCAGGCAAACTCATGCCTTGAGTTCATTCAAATGCCGATAACTTCTTTTTAAATGAACTGATTTTGATGAAATAAATTTTAGATGTTGAGTTGAGTTAAAACAAAGCAATTGGTGAAAGTTTGAAGTAAATTGGTTCAGTACTTTCGAAGATTAGCGTGATCATACATACAGGCAGATAGACAGACAAGAAATTAAAAAAAAAATATTTTGCTTTCTATCTTCTTTGTAAGTGTCCGTCTATCTATTTCAGTCAAAAATACTAATGGTACAGACAAAATATTTTTATTGTTATATTATATAGATAAAATTAATTAAAAAAAGAGTAAGAAGTGACTGTAAACGCGACTGGTTATGGGTTCGATCGAGGAACAGAAATATTTATTTAAATTTATATTTCCATTTCTTCGGTTTGGTGTAGAGGCAAAGCGTGGCTCCAGAAATCTAGAATTAGGCAAAAAGAACGAACGGAGTGTCTTAACACTTCGTCTGCCTACCCTGCTGTGTGCGTGTGTGGAATACAATGTGAAACTGATTTTATTTATTTAAAAAATAAAATTAATCAAATTACACGACAATATACATTGTATTACCAATAAAAAATATTTAAATATGAAAATTATAATAATATTAATATACTTGTAGACGTGCGCAGCTTCACCCCTTAGGGGTAATTCTAATAAACCGTGAAACACGTGTTCAATTATATATTTTTAAGAGTCTGAATTTAAAATTTTATAACTTTCAAGCCCTATACGAGTATATAAACTTTCAAGCCTTATTTCATCCCTTTAAGGTTAAGATTTTTCAAAATTCCTTCTTAGTGAATATCTAGATTATGAAAATAAACATCTCTCCAAATTTCACGTTTCTACCTTACCTTAGCTCAGTCAGTCACTACATATTATTTTAATATTTAGGTCAAAGTAAACCCAAGATGTCATAATTGTAATATACTCGTACATAACATATGTATATGGATGTTCTGTACCGTGATTGGAGGCGTGTAATTGCTACATGAGACCGAGATGGATTATTACGTTTGGGTGTCAGATATATATATAATATAATATAGAAACATCAAAAGCATTTCATTTTCTTAAATTTATAACAATTTATATTTATAATGAAACTCTTTATTATTAATTCTGGGTTAGGAAGTTTCTGCCAGTTTTCATTAGGGCCGGCTTAGTGGTTTAGGTGAGTAAGGAACTCTTTCGTGTCCCGTGGGGCTAAGACATTGTGTCGATGAAAAGTAGGCTACTCCCATTACCCAACACCATTATCTTTGTTATATCTCTACAATTTTCAAAGGGATTAACGTTTTTTTTAAATGATTATTTATTCGAGGAAGTGAAATATTTACGTTTATATTTCCATTTCTTCGCTCTGGTATCCAGGAGTTGAGTTCTGCTACTCAACACGCAATGTCTCTAGAATTCAGCAGAAAGTGGGGAACGGAGTGTCTTAAGACTAAGTTCCCTCTGCCTACCCTGCTGTGTGCGGGATACAGCGTGAAGCTGATTTTTGATTTTATAACTATAATTTACTCAAATGATTAGAAATCATCATTGCTGTCAAGGATGATTGTCAGTTTGTCCCTTTCTGGAGTAGTTAAATTTTATACGCCTGCTCCGTTCTGGGCACTGAATTCCACCATTCAAATAGCGAAAAGTGGAGAATGGACTGTTTTAACACTATGGTCTCCCTGCTTATTGCAGCATGACGCTGCTATATATCAATATGTGCTATGGCAAAAAATGTTTTATACTTGAAACAAATTGAAAAATAAATAAGTGTTTTGCCCTCGCATTTACAAAGAACTCTCAAGGGCCCTCGCTTCGTACCTACATTCCGCCAACCTATTGATGCTTTAAAGGAATTATTAAATTATACGTTACAGTATAAATAGAGCAAGTTTCGTCCGCCTCGCTTAGTGCAGGCTTCTCGATAAATTGCTAGCTTCCCGTCCATAGTTGAGTAATGCTGTAAATTTTCCAATAATAAATTATCCGTAAGATGAAATGAAAGGCTGAACTATTTTTTTTTGTTGTCGTCAAAGAATGAAAATTCGCATTCTTTGTGCTACCTTCAGTACCGTCGCCGACATCAAACAAGTAAAATGTTGATTAATTGTGTTGGAATGGTTCTATCGTTTGTTCAAATCAACTAAGTTACAAAATTAGGGAAGTCTTTCGACCTTATACTCCATTTTTATTCCAATGTTATTTTAAAAGAATAAATAATTATAATATGGTTTATAGGTATTATGGCCAGTTGTGAGTTCGATTTCCACTAGAGAAAATAAAGTCTATAATATTTTAATTTCTTCACTCTGGTTTAAAGACAAAGCGCGGTGTTGAGTTACGCTACTTAACATACGTCTTAAAATTAGGCTCTTATTTCGTAGGTTTTTCATACATAAGTCATAGAATCGATTTTATTCCTTACTATCTTTGTTCTTAATTGATTTTGGAAACAGGAAATTTCACTTAAAAGTCTTTAGAGATTATAATTACACATTTACAAAATACTTATTTTTTTATTAGACAGATAAAACGTCGTTCATAATAAATGAACCTCTTTAGTCTGGTTTTGTAAATAAAAAAAACAAAAAAACTAAATATTCAAACTGTGTAAAAATAATAGTACATCCACGTTAAAAGCATCTAGCCCTCTTGGGATGTAACTTTATGCGCAATGTTTCAGGCAAAACGGTGGAACTTTTTATAGTTAAATTAGATACATTTGTAATTTATGTACATGATTTTATATATACGTATGTACAAGTCAGTCATGGCGCAGTGCGCAAAGTGTGCCTGGTTATGGGTTCGATCCCAGTTCGAGAAAATGAAATATTGAGTTATATTTATATTTTCATTTTTTCGCTCTGGCAAAGCGCGGCGATGAGTTCTGCTAGTCTGCAAGCAATGCCTCCATAATTCGGCAGAAAGTGGGCAATAGAGTATCTTAATACTAGGTTCTACGTTTACCCTGCTAGCATAGAGCGTGAAGCTGATTAATTTTAAATACAGTCGAATTGAGAAGTCTGTTAAAAATTGTATTGAATTTATAACGCTCAACGTGAAGTTATAGAAGCTTTATTTAAATCTCGATTATTAAATTCTCAGTTTTATTGATGCTACGGTATATTTGGGGTTAAATCAGAAATTTCAATGGGGTCCATTGAATCTATCTATCTCCATCTATCTTCTTTCACGGGTAGACTGAGCTCCGTTCCTTAAGCTGTTGGAAAGGTGAGACCGTTTCCAGATGTAAATACTGCTCGACTAGTATAGTTATTTTCATAGTATTTATTGGCTAACTTGTAATGTCTCCCCGTATACAACCAAGAACTGTCTCAATGATCCACAATTACCTACTTATTTGTATCTAAATAATTTGGTTTTAGGTGTAATTATATAATAACAAATTCAACACAAATGGCAGGCGAGATTAAAATTAATGAATAAAGACCAGTTTATAAGAATATTAAAGTAACTGAGATATTATTTAAGTGGATATTGTAAGTAGGTACTTGTCATAATTGCAACTTTTTACTTTATATATTATATAATATTATTTTCAAAGGATCAACGAAGCAATTTGTTTACGGTTACACGTTGTTTGAGCCAGCATGCATTACAAACTAATTATGGATCTTATCTATAAATTGGTCAGCCATTTTTCAAAGTGATTACCTCCCCTAATTGATTTCCCGACATGACTCACCGAACCATTATCAAATCAATAAAATTAATAAAGGAAAATTTCCTTATATTTTTGTATTTATATAAGGATATAGAATATTTTATTCAAAATTGTTTAATAAAGAAAATTACAATGCTGTTTTGGTACCGACGCTGTCATACGGCAGCGAAACGTGGGTATTACAGACGACGAATGAAAGGAAGATGAATGCAGTGGATATGCAATCTCTTCGTAGCATATGCGGAGTCAACTTAGCTGATCGAATCCGAAATGAAGGGATACACAGAATGGCAGGTACTAGTGAGGATGTCACGGTGAGAATGAAGAAGAAGATGCTCAACTGGTTTGGGCACGTCGAACGAATGAGTGATGAAGGAACGGCGAAAAAGATTTATGAAGGAAAAGTGAGTGGTAAGAGAGGTATGGTAAGACCTCGGTTGACTTTCGAAAACACAGTATCAAAGATACTTGACGAAGTTTACGTAAAAAGCAGGAGGACCCCTGAAGGATGAAGAGGCTAATGACAGTGGACGAGGAAAAAGAGGTATGTAGAGACCGTAGCATTTGACGCTCCTTTCTCTCTAACTATCCCGCTAAGGATAAAGCGTGAAGCGTATGTATGTATGTATATAGATTATATTAGAAATTTTTCAACCGGTGGAGTTGATAATTGATACATTGGAGCCTTAATTACTTTAAAAGTTCCTTTTGCCTTTTGTACGATATTTATATTTTTTATCGTCGACATTAAATTTAGAAATTTTGAAAACTTATTATAGATCTCATCTTTCCAATCTGTTATATTAATCGCTATATACATATTATAATGTTAGATGATGCATCAAAATTTTTTTATCATTCATCCTTTTAAAACGTACTTAAATTACTTTTTAACAGATTAAAAATTCTTTTTAATTTTTATTCTTTCGCCCACACAGACCATTCTATAGATTTTTTCATTATAATTTCGAAATTAAGTTGAGTTTATAAATTTTCCATAGAGAATAAACGTACGACGCCTCTCTTCGATGTCTATGACATCCTTCTTGTTTAGCACTGTTTTGAAATATTCCATTGTGTTTACTTTAGACTCTTCTTTACTTTCCGATAAAGAATAAATAATTATTCTCACCATTTAAATACCATTATATGATTTTTTTTTTATATTGAGATTCAGATTATTACTTTTATTAGCTTAATTACCGAATACAAGAAAGTAATCTACGGGAGTGAACGTTAGTTAGTAACTTATAATATCCTACCAACATTATCTATAAATGAAAAAGTTTGTGAGGATAGAAGTTAATTTCGCTTACACGCAAAAAAATTTGCTACAATATTATTAAATAATATACTACAATTAATGTAAGAAAATTGATTATTAAGAATTTGTCTATAATCTAAAACAATAAGTTTAAGCGGGCGAAGCCGCGTTTGTATAGCTAGTATGTTATAAAGATTAGGCTTGATGAAAAATTAAGCTTTCTTCTTTTGCTCAACAAGTACACGCTAATCGTATTAGCCGCTTAAATATTAATTAACGAATTATTATAATAATCTGGACTACAGAATTTATTGGATATTATATTTATGCTAATTACATCTGCCATATTAAATCCCACGGTTATATTACTGGAAACAGATTTTATGATTTTAGTAACAAATAAATTATATTTTTTCACAGTGCTTTGAATAATTTAAATGTATAATTCAAAAAGTTCTTAAAGTTTTTCAAGTTTAAGTGTACAGTGTTGGTGGACTGATACTTTATAATAGTGCAAGGACACAATGTGAGAAACATTCACGATGTGGGCGGCGGAGCTGAGCTGTATTTTCATATTATTCGGTAAGTATACCTTGACTTTTGACTAGTATTTTAAAATAATATATAATTTAAAAGTTTTCATGCCAGTAAAAATAAATTAATATTTAATACAAGTGATGCAGTTGCGTATATGCGATAGGTTATGAATTCGATTCTCGCTCGAGAAAATTAAATATTTATTATATTGTCTCACTCATTTCGTCACTGTAGTCTCGAGACAAAGTGCGTCATTCAGTTCTGCCACTTTACTGAAAATAGGAAGTGTCTTAATGGGAACGGAGTCCTATACACTCAAGTTCCCTTTGCCTATCATGCTGCGTGTGGGATACAGTGCGAAGCTACAAAATGAATATTTTGTATCTCACGATAGATCCAGTTACAATATTACGTAAAATATACATAAAGCTTATTTTAATTAACAATAATTGTACAATATCAAGTTATTATAACACAACGTTAAAATTTCATATATAGTATTTCACTTTTGACTATTCAACTTTAAAATAAATAATTAAAGTAAACACAATAAGGGTATATTTAAATGAAAAACGAGCCTTTTATGATACTCCGATATAGTTAAGCGAAAAACTCTATTATCTGCTTGCTTTCTCAGTATTGTGAGAGACATATTAAAAAATAACATTTACAAGGGGGATGTTACTGAACTCTGACCGCAAACAAATCTATTGAATGTATTTATTTTATTTATTGATCAGTAGCATACAAAAATAATAAATAAATCTATGTGTAATAAACATTCGTAGGCGGATACATCATGTTAAATAGGACGAAAAAGAGTTTACTCTTAAGCGACGGCAAACAAATAGAAAAAAAAGAAAGAAAATTTCAAATATGGTCGAACTCTAAATGAAACTTGTTATGACAGGTTCATGATTTAACATGGTTGAGCCGACATAATATTATTATATATTATAATTATTGTGAAGCAGCGATAAAAACTTATGATAGTAAGATGAATATCTTTTATTACTAGAAAAACATAAATAAGAAAATGTTTTTCTAAAAATGTAATATAAAGAAATTATTTGAAAGTAACGGATAGTTCGAATTTATCTTATATCCATTACCGTAACCGTAACCTTATATAGGTAACATTTTTTCCTATATCCTAATCTTATCCAGATTCAAAGTGTTACCTCCGATTATAATTTTAAATAAAATATTATAAATATTCATATTACTAAAAATTTGGCATTCATTACAAGTAATTAATTATAATTAAGACAGTTAAAAATTAATTTACGAAATATCACAAAATAACGCGATAACGTTCTTGTTTCAATATCATTATCTTCAAATGTATTTCGCACAGCGTAATGTAACTCTTAGGACAGAAACAAATAAACTTTTACTATTAGAAGATAAAGGCTTT